>JAODOY010049452.1:0-18890 GCA_025399855.1 Forbesichthys papilliferus | reverse complement strand
ACACACACACACACACACACACACACACACACACACACACACACACACACACACACACACACACACACACAGGTGTATAGCTCAATGCACTTCATCCCTTAGCCTTGATAAACAATGGCCCATTCAACCTCCTATGAATAATTAAGTGCTGAATGTTGAGAAAAGGGGAACCTTGTTGGCTATTTAAAGAGAAAGGCTACTGCATGGGTCTACATACCATATTACCAAGCAGGCGATGAAAACGCGCTGTGACATTATCTAAATGGCACACATAGAAAGACATCTAAACACACTTTAGGTTTTTGTTCATGCTCACTGCCCCACATGACATTCATGAATGATAAACGTAGAGGATAAATAGTGTGGTAAATATAAAATATTGATGCGGATGTGGGGGGGTCAGGTGAATCATGTGATGTCCTTGTTAGTGGTTTGTGAAGAGTGTGTGGTCACCAATTCATGTTATTGTCCAATTCAAATGAAAATATTTCAATTTGTAGAAGGACTTCCGGGCTTAAATACAGTATATTTATTATACTTTACGTATTATTACATTATATACACTAACAGCATATCAGTGAGTGGGAGGCAGACATATTTGATTAATCATCAAGTCTTTTCTCCAATTATGACTGGAAATCAACACAAATGACGGTAATGCATTTGAAAACTAGCTTTAGTTCTGTGTTGTTTTTGTAGAAACAGTTGTGAAGGTTGCCAGCACACTTTATGAAATATTAAATATGTCATACAATGTAAAAACGTTTTGTAAATGGTTCAAGATGTCAATGTAGCATTTAGAAATATGTGCTGTTTTGGCCTTTCACAGAGCTTTTAAATAAGTAATGGAGATACAGTATCTGCCCCTGCCCCTGCCCCCTTCCTTAACCATTGACTTGACCTACTGTATACATGATTAATTATCCTATCGTATCTTTTGTTGTCTCACTTTATCTCAAGTGGATAACTTATGTCGTATTTAGAATAGGCTGTGGTATTTACAACCCAGAATGTCTGAGTTGTAGGATTAATTGATGTAAACATTGATGAAACGCTTCTTAGGTCAAGTGGTGTTTATACTGTAAGTCTATAAATTTATGGTGGCATGCACACTGTTGCCTAGACTGTATTAATCACTCAGCATAGCAACGTGTGCTTTGGGCATCATTCTGACCGTGACCAGGAAACAATCAATGGGGGGTTAGCATGTCACTTTCACCACACAGTAAGGCCCAGCACAGATACGGGTTTAGAGTAGAACTTCACCTCAGCTCTGAGCCTGGCTCCACCCAATGAAGAACAATTATAAAATGGTTGTCAAGGAGCTGAGTGAGGGGAGGGGGTGAGCTGAGAGAGGGGACCCCCATTAACTTTAACGTTAACGTTTGAATCTGATGATGCAGGAGCAGATGAGGAGTACTGTTGGAAACCAGCCACGTCCTATGCCGACTTTTTATTGCAAATGGCGTGTGGCGCCATCAGACCATGAAATCCAGATTTTTATCAAAACGTTTTGTGAAATGTAGTCAATATTAAAACCAGAATGTATATTCAGGCATGTGTCTCATCACAGTGCAGTCCTTTAATTTAGTTTACAGCTCCAAAAACACATTTAGGGTGCAATCCAAACAATGTACTAGTGAATAGCACCATAGAAACACACACACACACACACACACACACACACGCACACACACACACTTTCATACTTTCATGTTGTTGTTTACATGATAAAGCAGCCATACTGTACACATATGCATTTTAATGGTGATATACACTGTTATTCATTGCAAACACTACACAGTTTTATTCTGGTATAAAAGTATGACAATCAGTGTGATGAGATTACAACCATATAGCAATTTCACTTTCATCCAGGCTCATTATACGTCAGTGTGATAATGTTGGCAATTTAATAATGGTTTGAAATGCATTCCACTGGGTGAGATTCTCTGCTGAACCATCAACTGAATTTATGGTTTAGCAACTGAGAAATAATTATACATTTATACAGTATAAATGTATACAGTATAAATGTCGTCTTTGTTATTCATCTTGTAAAACAGCTGATATTCGACTGAACTATTACTACTGTAGGCTTTCTCTCAACAATTATCTTCTTCTCAATATGAAGACAAAGGATAATGCTTTGCAACGAGGCCATGAAGACACTATTGGCTTCCACAAAAGGGGCAGGATGCATCCCTGTGTGGGATCTGGTAGGTGGTCCAGACCTGCTAATCCGTGGGTAAGCACCCATGAACAAGATGGCTAACTCACTATTGTAACGTTTCACTCTGATCGAGACAACACGCAGCGCGGGGAGAAACCTACAGGTGTTTTAATGGCAGTAAGAGAACAGAGAACAAGAACAGAGACACGTGATAAGCACGCAGGATGATTAGTAAACACAAAACAGGTGCAGGAACAAGGAGGGGAGGGGCTGTCAGGACGCCTTGGGCGGTGGTTAGCGCCCCGACGTGGCAGCTCGCCGGCGGAAGGAGGGCCTGGTCACAACCCCGGACCTGGGTGTGACAAATATTGGGCAAGTTACTCGGGAATTGCAATAAGTTCCTATTTACTTATTACTCCTTCAAAAAGTTAAAAATATTACTTTACTTATTACAGGGTATTAAAAGTAATTAATTTCGTTACTCGTTACATTAATATAGGCCCTATCTGACAACCGGCACAAATGCGGCGCAAAGCGGGAAGTTGGGAACGCATGTGTCTTTGCTAGTTTCAGACTGACGCAGTTGTCATTTTCCCATCCAGCGCTCCCTCATTGTCTGATTAGCAAATGTACTTGCACCCATTTGAGCACCCGTGGGTGTGTTGGTCTAAACATGAGGTGTGGTCTAGAGCATCGCTGGCGCATTGCTATCTTGAGGAAGCGGAAAGTGATTCCACGATTGACCAGGAAAAACCTGGTTTAAAGTCAGGACGAGGTGCATAATCTATATAGTATCGCCTATGGCAGGTGGACAACGTGTGTACACTCTGCTTATTACCCATACAGGCACATGCAGGTGTGCACAAATATGCAAAGTATAAAAAAGGTACAATTTGAAATTTCATTAGTGTGTAACCTACATATTATTATATATTTTAGAGGTCTAGGTATTGCATAAATGGTTTGCTCCAGCGCTTTCACAAGCCCACCTGTATAAAAGGAATCTGCCAAAGATGTAAGCGCGCAAGGAAATGTAAAGGGAATTGGAGATGACACTTGGATTGGTTGATAGTATGTACGCCCGAAACACACCCATGAAAAATGAAGAGAGCTAGTCCAACCGTCGTTAAAATAGCAAACGTGGATTTGGAAACATTGTCCACCTGCTGGAGCTGCTGCCCCCGCGTCTTGGAGACTGCTGTTACCCAGCAGCAGGAGGAAGGGGGGGGAGGCCGCGGAGACCCAGCAGGAACGGGCAGGGGCAGACAGGACAGGGAGAAAACAAGGACTGGAACAGAAGGGAACAACGTCGAGGTGGACAACAGACCATGACATAAATTAGTTCTCCTTGGATTGTCCTTGCCTTAACAACCATCCAGTCTAGTCATGTTGTGTCAAGTTATATAGTCTTGGTTAATTCAAGGCATGTAAAACATGTATGTTCATTCATGGTTAGGAGTAAGGTTAGGGTTAACCCTATAGTCTAGTCATGTTGTGTTAAGTTGTATAGTCTTGTTAATTCAAGGCATGTAGTCTTAGGGTTAGGTTAGGGTTAGTTATAAAGACCTCCGATTCCAAAGCACTCACGGCAAAGGTGTATGTTCTACAGAAATATCCATGATGACTACCTGCCTTTTTGACTGGCACATTTTTAGTATGTTGTATTTATTGTTTATCGGAATACAGTGATACTCAAGTCTTACTGTATGTCCTCACATCCCACAAAATTTCTCTTCAAAAAGCACACAGAAGTGAAATCTTATATTGCTTGCAGAATCTCTTGTCTCAATCCAGGAGCAGATGTTAGCAACTTCCTGAGTTGTATCCTTGGTTACCATAACTGATGATAGGATATCAGTTATGGTATAATAAGATAGCATAGGATCAAAACGCTATGATTCCATGGTATGATAACCACAGGAGAACGACCAACACATTTACCTTGTTGCCTTCTGCATTTAAGAAAGTAAGTGTAATGTTTTATTGTCTATAGTTTTTTGATGGGGTGAGGTTGTGAGAGAATGAGGATATCTAGGGTATGGTATGCATTTCAGGTTTGCTGTTCTGACTAGCCAAAACCAAAGCCAAATTCCTGACTTTGCCAATTGTCATTGAGAGTGGAACACAACATGAGAAAAACAGTACTGTACATTTAAAGAGGAAATCAGATAGTGTAGTATGTTGAGGCCGTTAGAGAAACAACACTTTGCATTTCAAATAGCACCCCTCCCATGTGACTCTTGTGCACCAAAAGCATATTTCTCACTCACCCAAAGCTCACTCGACTGCCATTCCCCCAAGCTTCCATTGCTGCCTACATATTTTCCAAACAGTTTTCAAAGAAAGCAGTAGCAAATTGGAGCTACTTCACTTTCGGGTGGCTCTATACTCAGTGGGACAATATGTCCGATTGTTCCATTAACTGTTTTAAAATATATCTCCATAATGAATGTTTAATTAGCGACCAGCGGGTTTGAGATTTTTTTTTAGCTTTTATTTCTCATCTTTTTATTAATCAATATTTATGGTACACCAGCAGATGGCAGTAGGGATAATGTGCCTCTAGAGAGCAGCTAAGCTGGTAATGAGAAGAAGACAAAAGAAATGGCCCTGAGATTGCAGACAGGTGTCCACTGTCAGAACACGTGAGACAGATGCGAGTATACACACACACACACACACAAACGGTAGGCTTGATAAACCACGCAAACACCCAACATATTGTGCAGGCAAAGGAGACCCTCCCTGGTATTGCTCTCAAGGGCTGTGTAGAGGATGCGGGTGGAGTTGGCATTAGTGCCAATGTGGGGCCCAGTCAGACAGATGGGAAGAGCTGTGCGCATATGCCACGCGCATTACATGTCCCACTCCTCTTCCCCAGGTAGGGGCCAGCCTGATCACATAAGGCCCCAAGTGGAATATCTATGTTCCCAATTCAATTTGAAGGAGCCGTGAATGAGCAGCGTAGACAGTTCTCCGTAATGGATGACGAGCAAACAGGGAACATGCACATTTGACCTAGAAAGTGTTATTGTACACATGAAGCAGTGTGTGCAATGAAATACATCAGGGTGTTTATTTGCTTTAGCAGGATATTAAACTGCATTAACAATTCAACTGTGGGTGTTTATTTGGGTGTTAGGTTAATTTAATGTTCCTCATCAGGATAAGACAAAACTAAAGGAAACAATTTGCAAAACAAACGTCTTGTCTGTCGTCATCTTTTCCACAGTACACACATACAGTCCACTGCATCACATTGGTATGCTGAGCCCCCATGACCAGGAGGGAGGCTTGCTTCCATCCTGGTATGGTGGCCATCACCGGTACTGCAGTAAAACACTGTTGGAGGGCTGTTTCAGTCTCGGCTCGAGGGAGGTAAAATGAAGACACCAGAGTACCAAAATTAATCTAAACAAAATAACAATTATAATATGTTTATATTTATATTATATGGCGCCCCACACATTGAAGCTATATTGTGAGGCAAAACGTAGTACTATGTCTTTGTTGTTGTGAGCGATATTTTTGATGAGTTATTTGGTGAATTTTACAAAAAGCATATTAGCTTATATTTAGCTTGCAAAAGCTGACTATACCTTTAATGGTCTAAAATAGGAACACATACAGAGGTGGCTGGCATTGATGCTACAGACCAATGCTGGTAAATAGAGGGGATTTTTATAGTATGTCACATGTGTGGGAAATCAACCCTTATTGGCCTCATATACACTGCAAGACAAAAGGAGAAAAGCCTTTGTATTCCTGATGGCTCTTACAAAACATATGCCTTTAAAATGTACCATTGCTTGAACAGAACACTCCAACCCACAAGATAAAAAAAGTATTATTTTTATTATTATGGAATTTCATCAGTTTGCTTGTTTATATTTAATCGCAGAAAAGCTAGTTTTCTTCTATTAATTTAAAGCATGGATTTTTCGGATGCGTGGTAGGCACAGAAAACATTAATGTGCATATTTTGTACAGTACTGTATTACATTAGCTTTCAACACTTGAAAGTCAGGACAGTTTAGTCCTTCTGCATGGAGCACTTTCCAATAAGGTACTGTACATTAATTAGCTATTGCAAACTAATTGTAAGCTAATAAACTTGTCAAATTTACCAAATATCTCTTCACATTTAGCTATCTTACTGTTCTCTTTGTGTGCTGAAATAATATTCTGGTACTACTACACAGCCTTAACTCCATAAATAGGAACGGAAACAAAGTAGAGTTGCGATATCTTGTTGGCCTATCGACACCTTTTCCATCTTAACTGTCCTGGAGGGGTGGAACCCTCCCTCTGTGGTCCTTTCCCAAAGTTTCTTCCCTTTTTTCCCCATGGGGTTTTTAATGGAAGTTTTTCCTTGCCCGGGGGGAGGAGCAGGTTGAGGGGTGTTGTTTGTTTCCATGTGAAATGTACAGTAGGCTGTACAGCCCTTTGAGACTAATGTGATTAAGGGCTATATAAATAAATGACTTGACAAAGTGGCAATCACCGCTCTCGACAACAAAGCAGTTGTAGACTTCACAATGCATTTCAAAATGTGGGGGTTTATAGATTACTTTATTTTTCCCTCTGGAAATATTACATTTATGGTCACTGTTTTGTCAAAAATCAATTTTGTATAATACACCAATGCCATGATACAGTATACCCACACAGTAAAAATATACACACTGTTAAAGAAAAAACTATTTTTACTTTGCTGTCTGACAACATAGGTAATACTTTCAATTGAAAGTTGGAGAATGTAAATCTCCGGCTTTTATTATAAAAATTAAATACTATTAATATAAGAGCTGATAGCTAATACCAAAAACTAAAGGCATTTTTCAGGTTAAAGGCAGCAATCAGAACAATATCCGTGTAGTGGCCCAGGTCATGAATTACATAGAATACAACATTATTTTTGCAGACAGTGTGGAGCTCATCCATAGCTGAAGCAGAAGCATTTTCGGTAGGGGTGGGCGGATCAATCCCAAAATGTTGATAACACAGATCCTACGGCTTGATTTTGAAGATCGATTCTAGTGTTAATAGGATCGATACCAGTTTCAGTTTCTCTCTTCTACATTGTACCCATTTCATGAGACTATAACGTCTGTGCAAAAAACTAACATTCCGTTGTCATGGTCACAAGTGCATGCGCTGTTTGCTTCTCCAGTCTCCACTGCTGTTGTGTTATGCACACTAAACGACGAACATACTGTCGCACACATGCAGCACATACGCAGCGTGCACCCTGACTACCGACGCCAATCCGACTCATGCATGCAGACAGACGGTGATGCATGCTGTGATGATGAAAGAAGTATGTATGTATTTTATTTTTTGCTTTTTATTTTGCACAATGGCCTACATTGTAGGCCTACATTAAACATTTTAGACTTGGTTATGAAGATCTTGGTATTTTCCAACCTTATCAATCAACCAGACCTCGTCCATCTTGCCAAGGCTACCTGGCTGGCTACGTCTGTGTAGTGAGTTTTATCCACCCTGCCCCCATGCTCTGTAATTTGCAGGTATTTCAGGCAAACATCAAAGTTACCGGCTAGCTTATTGGTTTAAAAAGGACGTTTACCAACTGGTGAAATCTTGGGGGAAAGGGGGATGAATACAAGAACCGGTTTTTATTTTTAATTATTATAGTGGCCCGAAGCAGGTAAACGGGATTACCTGCTTCTCCAATGTATTTGTATTGGACTCCATACAAAAAAACGCTTGAAAAACTCAAGCCAAGGTGGGTGCGTGCAGCGTGCAACGGCCTACAGATTTTATTTACACTTTATTACCATAAATAAGAAGAACAACTAAATAGGGGATTAAGATTATCTGGGCTGTGGATTGTCACATTATCCTGAACTACAGATGGAAGCTCAAAAGCCGCTGGAAAACAGTTTCATCCCCCCCCACCCTTTGACATGGCTACCAAGCCAGCTTGCCTTAATAACAGTTACAGCTTGGTGTTTCCATGACAACCAATGCTTGATTGCTTGCCATAATCTTCTTTAATGTGGTTTAATGCTGTTTGTACCTCTCAACACTTTGCTCTAGCCTATTTCTCTTGATATATCACCCCCCCCTCCCCCTAGCTCCTTACCCCTCTCTTCAAATACAGTTCTGCAAGCGTGTTACTCAATGGCGAACACGCTTTGGGTCAGGAGAATGCAGTTCCCTTCATCACATCAGCGAGATCAGAAAGAACCACCTGCTGTGCTGAGAGAATGTTATTTTCAGTTGCGGTCACCACTGGGATGTACAGATGTACTACAGATGGAAGTTCAAAGGCCGCTGGAAAACAGTTACCACCCCACTTCCCCTTCCCCCACTCACGCAAGCAATAATGAAATATATAGAGAAAAAAAATATATATATAGCCAAATTAATTTTAGTAAAAAATTTAAACCAATATTAAAATTAATTAATTAAATTAAAAGTAACCAATTTAGCGATGTAGCGTGCTAGTCAGTAACGCCAGCGTAGGGAGTTGCCATGTTGTAAAACACATGGCAAACTAACAGAACAAAGCTTCTGTCAACACAGAGGGGTTGGAGAAATGAGACCTGCGTGGCTGATTCACGGCCGGTGTGAAACATCGGCCTCAGGTGTTCCCAATTCAGCACTCAGCTCAGCCAGGAGTTAAAGCGTTCAGGCCCTGGTCTCATCACAGCTGCTGCACTGGGATGGAAACGTGTATTAAATTAAACATTCGCTTCCCTGCCTAGCGCCATGACAATAAAGTTTAGTACTAGTGGCATAGACAAATTACATAAAGTTCTTGCTCATTGTCTTACCCGTTTCTGTACATCAGTGTCTTCCTTTACTGTACTTGACATGCTATGTCTTATATGGTGCTGTGCTACATGCATTGTGTCACTTTATAGATGTGTATGTTATAGGGATAACAATATTGTTTTATGAGTATTCTAATGGGTTGTACCAAATACAGGCTAAAACTTTTTTTTTTTTTTTTTTGATAGCTTGCAATAAACCAGAGGTTTTGCAATTAAATACACACAGACACCTAAAGGCACAATTCAAATGAAAGTGAGTCTGCCAATCTCTCCAAAGACCTCAAGGTATGAATGCTGAGATATTAAATCAATACTTATATATCTGAAAACACCCACCTAATCTGCCAGACAGCCGCTAGAACTGATGGAGGTGCCAATATTATCATGCAGATCAATATATTACCTTATGTGACATACTCAACTGATAAATGATGATAATAACCATGTAATTACAGCATTACTATATTTTAGACACACAATCACACTTTTACACAATTACCTTTTCTCTTAGACAGTTATAAGCACAGTGATTACATTTAACACTTATAAACTGAGCAGTTGAGGAAAGAGAAAGCAGGTCTTACATCACAAAGGGCTAAAGGTTAAAGGTGCTTTATGTTGTCACATACACATACATGTTGTGAAATGTATCCTCTGCATTTAACCCATCCCTCAAGGGAGCAGTGGGCAGCCAATATGCAGCACATGGGGACCAACTCCTGATTGGAGCCAGTGTCACTGGTCACATGACACTAGCTGGAGAATGACTTTTTTTTTTTATTTTGACTCTACTTTTAGGCCTGCTTAGTAGTCCCTCCAGGATAATGCTGCAAGTATATTTGTGTTTTGTTTTTACTTCAAAACAAAATACTTATTAGCGGCGTCTGTCTCTAAAAGTGTGATGAAATGTATAGGTTGCTTGTAGTTCTTTTGTACTGTAGATACTGTAAGCACAAAATAGTAAATTACATTTCCTTCACAGCATTCAGTGCTATAGTTATTTTGAAAATCAAAACTGCCTTTCTGCATGTTAAAATACATGTATTTACATAATAATAGTTTTCTTGTTCATGGTACACACTCGAAAACTTTAGCCTTTAGAAAATATGTTTATTTTCATATAAAGCCACAGATTATATTAAATGCATAATATTAACAATTGACTATTTCAAAGTACTATCAGTATACAACATATTATTTGTCAGTGAAAAAGTTAACTGTTTACAGTTGTGTTGCTCAAAGAACGTTTGATTGCCAAGGGCAGTTTAGATTAAATGTTCAAAAAGCTGCGATCACACAGGAAGCACTCAGGTTCCAAAATGCAAAGTGCATTAAAATTACATTTTATATATTTTTGTGTGGCTTTTTTGTGTAGATCCGGCAAAGTAGCCAGCTAGCTAGCATTGCTAAATCAAGGTTCAAGCATACAAAAAATGCTTACAGTATTTTCAGCGTAGCCTATTACACTGTGCTTGTGAAACAGTTTAAGTTGATCTAAAAAGTATTTATATAATTTCACTAATAGACAGCTTTGGGCAGGGATGGACTGGCCATTGGGATGTTTTGGAGTATTCACGAACAGCCGGTCCAGTAGTACTTTCAATATTGAGGAGAGATTTGAGTGGTCCTTCCTATCTTTGACTGATCCTTGTTTATGCAGAGATCTGATTGGCCCATGCATCTTCAATTGAATGCAAGGTGGTGTATGAGCTATTTTTTTCATTTTAGTTTCTTATTCAAATAAATCGAGTGCAAACAAATAGATAACGTATAGAAAAAAATGAGAAAGGACCAGCACTCTAAGCTTTGCTGTCAAATGTAAAAGACAGAACACACAGGCCTATGTTGCACCCCAAGCCAAGTGATAGTCAGCAGCACGGAGTAGTAGCCTACGGTCTATAGCCTACAATAGATGTCAGGTACAAGCAGCAACATTTATTTTATTTTTCTAAAGTTGACCTTGTTGGCTAGAGTCGGTAGGTTAATAGCCTAGCTAATAGGATTAGGTTGCTAACTTTAGCGGTAAACTCTTTTTATTGGTGCTGAAGCACACCCAAATGGGTTTGTACAGTAGGCTATGTCATTCCCCTAAAGGTCTGATATATTCACCCCAGCTGGTTTTTAATGTACAGACTACTGATTGCCTAAATTTAGATTTAAAAACAAATAAAAAGCCAATAGAAAGGGCTAGGCTATCTACAAAATTAAATAAACTACTGCATCATAGTTAATTATAGTGAATGGTGTGCTATTTGTATCTGCAAACAAGGTCTACTCTAGATGGTTCTTGGAAATAACGGGAAAAAATGGCATCAGGCACTTTTCTGTTCATGTTCAGGCTTTTTGTTTTTTTTTACTCGAGGAGTTCAGAGCTCTTCTCTAAAAACACAAGGCGCAGCCTGCGTCAAAATGTGATGCGCCCATGGCGCATAAGCAGCGTGCTGTACGCTAACTGCCAATATAGTACACAATTGAAAACTGCCTCTCACTGCATAAAGCACATCCCGGATGATCTGCCCATAACTCGCAATTCTAACTGGCTCCAGCTATTCTGCACAAGAGACTAAATCACAGAGTGACAGGACACTCTATTTTAATTTGTAGTAGGATAAAAGCGGATCCACCAGACTGGCCAATCGTGTTTCTAAATGTTATGTACCTTATTTGCATCTCAATTCTACAACAAACCATGAAACACTTGTAAACACTGAATATAGGCAGCGGCATGTGACTTACGGTGACAAACCCACAATTGTTTATGTGACTAAACATATCATTGACAATATTTCCATTGCTTATTCTACAAAGAACTGTCTCTATTATGGGTTCACTGTTCATTGTGACGGTGCATCTTTTCTTGCAAGCGTATTTTGTGTTCCCTTCCATGTTTGAGTGCTGCTTTTGTTAAGATAGAGTAAAATATTTGGTCGAAATGGTTGACTCAATTCAAATTGCAATAGATGCAATTAAGTGCTTTATCTAATACATAAAAAGATGGATTATTAATAAAGTAAGTGCTTGCTGTGCACAATGCACATAAGGGTTTTGTTACCAGAGTAACATCTGTGGAGGATAATGGGTAATGCGTGAGTGTGTTTGTGAGTGTGTGTGTGTGTGTGTGTGTGTGTGTGTGTGTGTTTGTGAGAGGGATGGGTGTCAGTCAAGTATGATAAGAGACCCAGCAGCGCCTATAACATGCCTGCCTGACCATGTTGAAAGGGTCATTCCATCCTTAGGTGTCTTTTGTTATATCACTGCCCCTTGTGGCCATAGCAATAAATTGCACTCTGACATAGAGTACTGGTACTGGCGGCGACACGCCCACATGTTTTCCTTGCATTGTATATTTCCGTTAGATGCAGAAAAATACAGACTGTGCTTGCAGAAAAATAACGATTGCAAAATATTTGATGAATTTGGAGGGCACCCATAGTAATCTGCATTAGTCATACCAAACTATTGTTGGCTTGGCCTACATAAACTTTGTTAATTTAGTAGCATATACACAGATGTGCTACTGCCTATTGGCTATGCAATCATTTATTATGCTAGCGTAGCCAATTGCTAACAGATAAACAAAACATGAAATAGGCCTAGTATAGAAAGGCTTCTGCTAACTCACTTTATTGTAGTCTACCGTGGCTCCAGAGACATTAAACATAAGAATTTTGGTGGCTCTGCAATAGGCTATTGTCATTCATATTGACATTCTGAATACAATAATTCTGATTAAAGATTTCCTTTTATCAATTTACATGGGATGTCATCTAATACTGTACAATTTGGTCTTTTTGTGCAATGTTGCAATTAATTGGAATAGATATTTAACATGCACAATTATGTAGCCTAGTGAGGCACCATGGGCGTAGGTTTGGCTAAGGATGTTAAGGACATGTCCCTACCAAATAAAACATTTTTTAAAAAACGTTAAATTGTATGTATCAATATTCAGATGAATTATAACTTCTATTTTATTGATGTGTTTCTCTCATCCCTTTCATATCTTCATAATTCAGCACGGCGAAAAAAACCTCCAATGCCAATGTCATGGGTTCATCCAAAAAGAAAATCACGACACATGGCACGTTCCTATGGCAACAGCTTGCCATATGTTCCAGTTACATCGGAATTCAGAAATATGTCAGACCCGAGTTAAAACCATGTAGAGTCTATGGTTAAAACAAGGTGATACCCGAGAGAATGGACAACAAAGATTTTAGATGCGTGTTCCCATCAAAAAAAAAAAAACCAAGTGTTTGGACTTTAAATTGAAATCAGCAGACCTTTTTTTACACACCACATTTATTGTATCAGAACGGGTCATAACTGTTAAAACAGCAGCCAGCATTATGGAATGTAAAGTATTTAAAAATTCTTTTTCAGTTTTCCATCCATCCATCCAGTCATCCATATGATATGTTTTTTCTCAGGAGTGTGGCGGGCATCTCCCTTAGAGATAGGGTGAGATGCTTGGCTTTCCATGAGGAACTCGGAGGTGAGCCTCTGCTCCTTTGCGTCGAAAGGAGCCAGTTGATGTGGTATGGGCATCTAGTAAGGATGCCCCCTGGGCACCTCTCTAGGGAGAAGGTGTTCCAGGCATGTCCGGATGGGAGGAGGCCTCTGGGAAGACCCAGGACTAGGCGGTGAGATTATATCGCCACACTGGCCTGGGAACGCCTTGGGATTCCCCAGTCAGAGCTTGATAATGTGGCTCGGGAAAGGGAGTAAGGCGACCTTACTGCGGATGAAGATGGATGGATGGACAATATACTGTATCTATCATTGTTAATGATTATTAAGTGCCAATTACAAAAACGTCCATGTTTGTAAATTTACAACGTACTATAGTGCATGGCAAGCAGGTACTGTGTAGTGAGAGCTAATATTGTGCTGCCTGTTTTTATTTCAAACGTAACAGACGCATCACCTCTAATCTTGACTACCCATCACCTTCTGAGGTTCTGATTGTTTGAAAATGTGTGGAAAGCAAGGTGGGGCTTTTTATATTTAGAAAACAGATTACTGTGCATTTACGTCTTGTGGCCGTGATGTCTGTCTCAGTTATAATGATTTCCAGTGCGACAAACAGGAGTATGAAAATGATCCCAATGCCAGATTGATTGTTTGAGATTTTGACAGACCCAGAAAATCTAGGACAAACACTAAAAGTTGTCCTCTCTACCAATGTTCAAACCAAACCTACAGTACGCCCTTGAAGGCTCATTATGTAACATGTCCCGCTAGCAAAAACGTTACACCGGCTAGCCTCTGTTACAAGCACGTCAAAGACTGAGGCTATTTGTGAGACTGATGTAGGGCTTTGTGATTCCAGATAATGTCACCGTATAGCTCCCATTCATTTATTTACACGTGCCGCAATTGTTTTGTCCAGACTTTGTACAACGGCTGTGCAGAATACAACTTTGTCTCCAATCGGCATTCACCAAACCACAGTAGAATAACATTTAATAATACGAATATAATAATACATTTTATTTGGTACGCCTTTCTAAACACTCAAGGACATCTTACATTGCAAATACATAGATATAAAACAGGCTGAAATATAAATACTATAGTAATAAACATTTGATCTGAGAAATATATACAAAATAAACACAATAAAATAATACCGTCAGGTGAGAGTTGAACTTGAAAAGGGTGGGTTTTGAGGAGCTTAGCAAATGAGGTGACCATATTAGCATGTATAATGTGCAGTGGAAGTGCGTTCCAGAGTCTGGGGCCAGAGCAGCTGAAGGCCCGAGCCCCCATAAGGGGGGTGACCAGAAGCCCTGTAGAGGAGGAGCAGAGAGATCGGGAGGGAGTATATGGCAGGAGAAGGTCGGAGAGGTAGGAGGGAGCCAGACTGTGGAGGGCCTAGTTCATACAGAACTTTACAGGAAGACAATGTAGCTGAATCTAAATAGGTGTGATGTGATACGTTGACTTTGTGTTCGTGAGGATTCTGGCAGAATTCTTCATTCAAATGGGCTATGAAATGGTTTATACTACTTGTCTTCTTACAAACTGATTTTGAATCGGGTTGGGCCTTTCTCTTCGGATTGGGGTGTTTGTGGTGCATTTGCATTTGGGTTGGGCTTTTAAACTGATTCCAATCTGAATATTAGGGTCCATGTAAAAGCAGTTATTGTTAATGGAATTTAATGTGGATGGTGGTCATTTTAATTAGGTTAATAAGTGTTTATATAATGTGTCTGATGTTTGTGTCTGAGAAAATAAAGCCTCTATCTTAAAAAACAGTTAAATAAAAAGCAAAGAGAGAAATGAGAAAAGGATTGAGAAGGACAGAGAGCAGACATAGCTGAAATACTGGTGTGAAAGAGAAGAGCCAAAAAAGACACTATTGCCATAATTAAAGCTGAAGATGGGGTCACTGTCGGGGACATGGCGCTACTTTAATAGCCCAGGGATTTGGCTAGTCTCCCACTGGCCCTTTAGCTCTGCATTAAGCTGATTACCCACATTTAACCAAAAATCACCGCCTACACTCTCTTCTCGCCTGATATCACTTTAACTAAAAACATTTAGTGTGAGCGGGGCGGGGGGGAATCAGGGATAGAAAACAGAGAGAGAGAGAGAGAGAGTGCAATGGCTAAGTGTTGCGTTAAAATCATTTTATTTGGCCCCTTTAACACATCACTAATGCCTTTTAAGCATTCGTCGTCGGTTGCGTCTGTGTTGTGTGTGTGCGTGCACTTGCATTCAGAGCTATGAATGGATGCGTTTGATGCGTTTCTCCCTGTGATGGATGGTTGACCCGTTGGGCCGTTTGGAGGTTTAGGTGCAGTAGGCTTTAATACCAGTAATTGCAGCTTTTCCCCAAATAACTCATTGTTTTAATGCATGCGCTTTAATCATAATGTTCAAAACTACTCCAGGCTTACATGTTCAGACTGCTTTAGCTCAGACTGAGTGGTGTTCGCTGTCTCACCTGATCAGTGGCTCAACACAGTGGGGGAGGACAAAAGACCTCAAGATCAGACAAAATTGTGTGGCATTTGTTGATGAGCAACAGCTTTACAAGCAAATCACAGAATTAGTAGAAAGAACAACTATTTTATAGTGAAACCCGTGGTCTGGTTTGCCGTTTGAGTACATTCAAGATATCAAGAGTATCCAGCAGTTCATTATTCAAACTTCATGGGCAGCCCCGAACAAGACAAAATGAAGGTTCCATTTCACTGCGCCTAGTAACCATCAAATCCTCACACACAGAGTCATTATTAACAGTGTTATTGCACTTTGTTTCTGCATGCCTACTATATTGTATTTTGGTGTGCCCGCGTATTGGATCATGATGAAACCACAATTTATGTGCTCGTCTGTGAGCAGGAGTATGCGATTTTGAGGTTCCCTGCACGTAGCCCACAACTGGTGTTCACACTTGGCTGAACCTGCGTAAATGTCCCTGTATTCATTCTAGCCACTGGCCCCTCTCTCTCTCTCTCTCTCTCTCTCTCTCTCTCATTCTCAACAACTACAGTACATGATTGTTTGCGGCGGTTGTGACGCACCGGCAAGCAAAGCGAAATCTCCCAGTTGCCATGTATGTAACGGTGCTGATCAGATTGTAGATCAGAGTTGCACCACTCAGGGCTCACTGTGTTGAGGCCCTTTTTCCAACAGTGACACGGTTACTGTTTAAAATGAATGCTTCATTTTAAATGAGTAAATAAAGCTAGTGTTATGGATACTTGCGAGTGGCAACGCTGACAGCCGGTGGAAATCGACAGTATTAAGGCCACTGCCCCGCTGGCGGCTTTATTCGGCGGTGCGTCAAGGAATGTAACGTTTCAAAGGTGAAGTCAAATTGACGGAGGAGCTCAGAAACCTGCAGCTATTCAACGCATGTTCATGGCTTCATGAAGAAATAGAACTGCGTTCTAAACCTTGGCGTCGACGCCTGTCGGACACTGCCGGTGGGCGTTGCCACATTAAAAATAACTAGTTCTAAAACTCTGGTGTGTCTTGACGCTCATTGATGCCTTCAGTGGGCGTCGGCCTTTACATCCGGAAAGTCGGAGAGTCCTGTGTCGGGGTTATAGGGGTGTATGTATCAGAAGTTCAGCAGAGTTGCTTATGTGACGGTAGAGGCTGAGACTACACCCCAATAAACGTAGAGCTCAACTTAAATAGGAAAATCCACTGCACATTAGCTTGCCTTTTATGGAATATGATGATGTTGAATTTGACAAATCAAATGTCATAACTGATTAATTGGCAGGCTTTGAGAGCTTAAAATATAACCATCATGTTTCAAGTTGGCGAATTTGGACTAGTTTTGTTCTTATTGCTTGCATTTGCAATTCTGGTGAGACCCGATGCAATGCATGCGCGTGTGATCCCAATGCCAGTCATGCGTGGTCTCCTCTTTCAACATCTGGACTGACTTCAAAGTGGTGGACTGCAGCATTACCTGATGCTAATTGTCCACATGAAAGATAATTGGTATGGGGTGTGAGTAGCAGGGACTGATGGACTGATGGAGCATCCTCAGAGACCCCTTTTCCTTTTTTTGGTGAACCCAGACAGCCTATTCCCCTGTCTCTAGTTAGTGGTGACTTCTAAAAGACCTTCACAGACACATATAGAGAGAGACGGCATGCATAAAGCATACAGTAGGCCTTATGGCCTATAGATCACAAGCCTGAGCCTAAGTAGCCTCTTTTGTCCATTAGACAGCACTATCCGGAAGTGAGGAAGTCAATTTTCATTTTCACTCAAACTCTGTATCTGTAATTACTGGTGCGACGATCAAGTGCATTGATTTATTTATTCACTTCAGTAGTTTTATTAATTTGATTTTTTATTAATTTGATTTTATAAACAGATTTACAAGACCTGCAAACAGCCAGCTCATGTTGTTAAGTTTAAGTCCGAATTTGTCATTGAGTTAGGTTATTTGGTCGTCGTGCATAGGGATGCAGCGATTAACCGGTTTCGCTATTAACCGGGATTTAAGACGCCACAGTTTTATAACCGTAAAGGTTCAGCTACACCAAGTGTTTTCCTTCGTCCCTCTAAAAATATAAACATTTCGGTTGCAGTATGGACAATCAAACAAACATTGCCAGGTGCAATCTGCATACTGAAGATGATACAAATACGGTACACAGTTATACTTGAAAAATGCTGTGCGGTGCATGCTATCATGAGAGCAACAACATTTAACGTGATTCCTCTGAGTTCATTTTGGTGTGGTGCTACGCCACGGCAGAATCACTGACGCCACACCAAAACAAACCGGCTGGTGGCAACCTATTTCTGTTCTATTTCTGTTCTTTCAGTAAAACTTTTAAAGGACATTTGCTTTTCTCTGTAAATAGAGAAATAAGAGAACGTCTTCGTTCGAGTGAGCGCTGATAATTATATAGCGTGAACTGTGGCACTGTGGCAGCCTGCAACTCAAGAATCACAGTTTGCAAGTGCGCAATACAGAGTAAAACAATTCACTTCAATCCCTTCAGAGTGCATGACGAACTGCAAGGAAGCTATCCTGCCATATAGCCAACTAGTAGTAATTAACTTAAAACACTACATCATTTAGTTCTATTATATTGCTGTAACACTTTAACGACAATCATAGCGCCTTCACACGTATCGGCTATAGCCACAGCAATAAAACAAGTCGAGAGTCAGGTAACTTATACGTTGCTTAATTATATTAGACTCTTTGGTTTGCTAACTTTAAAAGCCCAACAGTAGGCCGTACAGGTTCACAACTTTACGTCAGGTCGTCAATCATTTGAATGTGCGCCGATTGTTTTGAGAACATCAAATCAATCGGATGATAATAGTGATATATCCAGGTTCACATTCTGTGTGAGAGAGAGAGAGAGAGAGAGAGAGAGAGAGAGAGAGAGAGAGAGAGAGAGAGAGAGAGAGAGAGAGAG
>JAODOY010049441.1:5745-18895 GCA_025399855.1 Forbesichthys papilliferus | reverse complement strand
GCCTGGGTAAATAATTTGGGAATATTTGGGTTGGAGTTCTTGTGGGTTAGAATCCCACCAAACGTCTGGTTTGGAGTCCTGGTGGGTTAGAGTCCCACCAAATGCCTGGGTTGGAATCCCAGTGGGTTAGAATCCCACCAAACGTATGGAATATTTGGGTTGGAGTCCTGGTGGTTTAGAATCCCACCAAATGCCTGGGTTGGAGTCCCGGTGGGTTAGAGTCCCACCAAACTCCAATACAATCATGTTTTTTTTTTCTTTTCATGGCTTTTACCTAGTTTTTCATTGTTTCTTATTTATTTTTGATTAATTGCATTTGTTCCCTTCATCCTTTGTTAAAATGTTTTTAACTGTAAAGCACGCTGAGTAGCACATTGTGTATGAAAGGTGCTATACAAATAAAGTTTATTATTATTATTATTATTATTATTATAGGCAAAACACTTAGAGACCTTTGTTCTTCGTTCAGGCATATGTTTAATCAAATAAAAAACTAAACACAATGTTAATAATGCTACACATTTAATTAGATTTACATTTCTAGTTTCAGCACCTACTGTACCTCTCATGAAATAAGCACCACAGTGATTGTACTTGGTCTTAAACATGTACTGCTGCAATTACATATTTATAAGCAAATATTTCAGCGCTAACGTAACCTTCGTTACTTCTATTAATTTGACTTCATTTAATTGAATTTTTGAAAAGAAAACATATGTAGTTAGCTGAGAGAACATGAAAACAAACCAAGATATTCCAATGCGCACAGGTAGGCTACAGTAGAGATCTGCTGCTGCCCTTTGCCCTCCCCGTGATGGCGTTCGTTTGAGCTTACAAACTAACGCACGCCGGTGAGCTGTGAGAAATGATGGCGTCGCCAGCGGCTATTAACGGCCGTTCACAGATGATATCAGACCACACAGTTAATAATGCTGGCCATGGACAAAAGGAGCAGTTTATCATTAACCGAACGCAAGCTATTCTTCCCGTGTGCGAGTGCACATTTAAGTGGTTCAGCACATTTTGACTGGCACAGACACAGTGCAACAAAAAGGCATTAACGCTAAGTGCATTTCTCAGGAGAAAATAAACCCAGATATAAAAACAAGGCATCTAAGGCTACCTGCTAAGATCCAAGTCCACGGTCACGTCCATTTCCCATTACAGCGCGGCCTCTGATTCCTTCTGACGCTGTAAAAACAACTCCAGCTGGATAATGACCCTATCCTAATTGACATTTTAGAATTAGCCTGGAAAAAGTGACATGGGCAAAGTAGTCAGTTTGGGTGGTTTGTGTGAATTCAGAGGAAAAGCCAGTGTTCATTTGGAGTGAGTGAGACAATTAATAGATTGTCTGTGACCTGCTAGAGAAGGAATGCAATAATAACTAGATTTAACCACAATCCGTGGAATTCCTGTCTTTTATCTCAGACTCTGCTGAACCCAAATGCTATCATTTGTCACAACGGAATGATAAAACGCTTGCTAGTAGCCAGACAGCTCTCAATTAGAACTAATGCAACCGCTGCAAAAAACAAACAACTTGGATTTCAGAGCAGAACCTAAAGTTTTGTTGGAGCACCACATGACTGCAGTATTTCTGTATCTGCCTCATCCAGGCAACAGTAGATATACAAGTTGCAAACATGTTTATTAATGTAGACATAAAGCCTATACTGTGTTGCAATGCATTATGTTTTTAACTAGCTTTTGCAGTCAAGCGAGAGAGAGGCAGCCAGACAAGCTCCTACAGTATGGCTCCAGTCATTAGAACAGGCATTATACAGTGCAGCTAATCTATGTCAAAAGGCTGCGGAGGCCAAGCACATTAAACCCCAAGCCTTCAGCTGTAGTAAGTATAATGGGAGATTGAGTTTGAAAACAGCATCAAAAGGCTGTACTGCCCAGCAGCCCGTGCTGAAAATAAAGAGCAGCGTTTTCCATGCCGTTCTGTGTGAAGAACATGAACGTGTTATTTGGGAGGGTGGGCCTTAATCAAGCAAGGGCAATTAAAACGACCACAGTAGTCCTTTCCCCTAACTTTAAACTGACGGGATGGCAGACAACATGTCTTAAATTAGCCCGGTGGGCAGAAACGTGTCCCAATCTATCTTAACAATTCAACTGATGCTGTCTTGTCTGCGCTGTGAGCTAATTGTGGCCCCATATGCTGGCAAACTATTTAATATACTGGTCCAGGCTAAATTTCCACTTCAGTCCTGATCTCAAATAATATTAAGGTAATAACATTAAATCAGATTACTGGGCTAGAATTTGTCAAGGCCAAGCGGGACATGTTGATTATAAGTGTGGCTTCTTTGGCAAGTTAAATTGTAATAGAGCACAGATGCACTGTTAGGGTCATTTCTCAAGATCAGTATCCACAAACCACCAGCTCCCAAACGCTGCCAAACACACCAAGAAGAAAGCCAATGCCTAATTAGGAAGCTTCAAAACACCATCTTATTTATCTACAGCAATCATGCTGATGTCAGCATCGTTGCGCATCTCCATAAAACATAAGCATAAACCAAGCTCTGCTTGGTGGAATTATAACCGGGGCCTATCTAGATTTTAAAAGTTGTTATTCAGCGGTAAAACTGTTCTGAGATTGCCTCTCATGATCAAACCAAGACCTCCTCTAAAATTATTCTCAAGAGACAATTACATTTGACAACTGTCAAAGAATAAAATAGCAAAGAAGCAGTTATAATACTGCACGTCAAAATAATTATTCCTAAAATGCCCCTATGTGGCCTGCTTTCCTTCATGCTAAATCATCAGCATTTGTTCTGCTGAAGCCCAAGTCTCAATTTAGTATTTTCTCTTCTGTGATGTGAAGCAGACCGAGATCTGCCGTGTGTGTGTGTGCGCATGGGTACGTGCGTACGTGTATATATATGTGCGTGCGTGTTGGGGAGGTGTTCTTTGATTATCTCCAGGTGCTGCCACAGTACGGGCACAGCGAGACACTTTCTGCATCTCTGAGTTGACTAATTGTGTAACTTCACATCAACACATACAAGTAGGATTGTCATTGCAGCATTTTAAATAAAGCAGCAGAACTTATCACAATGATATCCCTAGCTCCCAATGGTAGTCGCCTTAATCGCGTTGCCTGAAGTTGAGATTAGTGAAACTCGAATGAATTAATATTATTTCGTTTATTTGCTGAATCTCAGTGACATTCCATTCCACTGTCTCTCGCCGGGGCTTTAGTCTGTAGGTCTTGGTTTCTTATGGGCTCGCTGGATAATTAGGGGCTGTGAATTGACCATGGGCCCTCTGCACCTCAGGTCCCTCAGGCCTATAACATGACATATGTAGATAAATATTCATACTGTCTTTCTAATATTTCACATCTTTTCATAGGCCTTATCACAGGAGTTTGTTCCCTACTCGCCCTACTAGGGTAAAACTGACAAATATCACTGTCCAGCAGATATTAATTTAATTATAATAAACAGCTATAGCGGAAATAACGTAATTTTACCTACACATCTCGTTCGACATTTCTAGACTGCATGTCCAGGAAAAATTTTAGGTAAAAACAAGATCTCTAGATTGTGTTCCGCAAATGGCCGGTGGGCATGCCACTTCTGTTAAATCCCCAAAACGAACAAGTCAAGAACAACTCTCGTCAATACAGTGGATCCTTGGTTCCTGCAATGAGGCTTAATTTCTCTCAGCTGCAGGAGAAGACGCAGTGAATCGTGACCTCAGCTCTTTGTTATGCAGCGAACCACAACTGTGGTGGGTGAACACCCACACCCCACCCCCATCCCCACCCAGTGTTCCGGTTTGGCCCCAGAGGGGCATCACGGCCTGCTGGGCTGACATCAGATAAGATTACGACAACAGGGGGAGACGGCTCACTATTTACGTCTGCGATCAAAGGAGTGGCTGTTTAGCCACGGGCCTGTAAGCAATAATCAGGCATCAACAGTCTCTGTGTGGACCGAGCGGAGCTCTGCACAGCATCATGACCCAGTATAACTCTCCGTCTGCACCGAGGGAGGGGATCTACGCTCCTTCTGTGAACAGTTAGGCTGAGAGATGCCACCTGGTCAATGGAGCTCACACATGCTCCAGCATGATGTACTGTACCGTAGGACGTGCCAACGTGTAGACAGATTCAACATTTATATGGGCTCTCAATGTCCAACGTTGGACATAGCACTAAGTGCATTATCAACGCGCCCAGCAAAGAGACTCCTTGAAGACAGAAGAGTGTACCAGTAAATGACTGTAAAAGCATGGCGGCTCAGTGAAACGAGTTAAACATTCTTAACGGGAAGGTCAAACGCAAGTGCGTCACACTTCTATGGCCATTACTGTAGAAGCACTTTATTAATTAAGAGCAAGATGAGCAATGCTCGGCGCTCGCTTTCTTGGGAAGCCAAGCCTCTGTATGCCGCTAGAGGCTAGAATTAGCCTCAGTCATAGATACTGCATTCCACTAAAGTGCGAAGAGGCATTAGGTGTATCCATGGGCCCTTGTTTCAGCCAGGATATGGATTGGGGGAAAAAAAGCTTGAGTGTGTTCATGCTATTGTGAATGTGTTGATTTATAATGTGGCTGTTATTGTGTGCTACACAACGTCCATATAAATTACCATAATACACAGCGTCAGATTCCTCCGGCAAGCGCCAAGACATTATTACAACAGGAATAACCTGGGGACTGAAGGGCATTGAGCCATACTTACCGTAATATGGTTTATTTGAGTGTCAAGTGGCAACCAAATAAGAAGTGGTCTGTGTTACGAAGTGTTAATTGGCCAGTGTTCACAGCCAAGTCTTACTTAAAACAGCCATAGCTATATACAGCCTGGAAGAATCCTGGGAATTTAAAAGCCATCTCATGCTTAACCTATATTTGAACTGGCGTTTATTATAGTGGAAAAAAAAGTCACATTATTTTCCACTGAAGTAGATGTACTGCACGCACACACAGGAATAAGAACATAAGTAAACCTGATAAAAACTGGTCGACATGATTTAAATAGATTTGAATAGCTTCATAACTTCGATTATAATGGGGGTGGGGGTCATTGGAGTTATGGTGCTTTATTAATATCAGACAATGTATAAGGTCAAAAATGTATAAAATGAAAACAAACATATTCTCAGCCATTGTTTTGCAATACATGGCTAATCACTATATGCTATCTTTGAGTCTGAATCAAATGTACTGTAGCCTTTGAAAGGTGTACAGGCCCAATACAGTTGTCAGTTAAAGGGAGGGTCAGTCATTCTTGCTAACTTAGAACTCAAATCAAAACAGTATCACGCCACGGTCCTGCGCGACGCCGCCTCAAACATAGACATGCATTGTGAAGCAAAGCGTAGTACTACGGCTTTGTTGATATGAGCAGTGTTCGCCACTTTGTTGATGCTACTATTTACGGAGCCAGGCCTGTGTATTCGTATCACACTTAGGCTAGCAGTAAGGCAGTGAAGCTAGCACTTAGGCTAGCAGTATGGTAGTGAGGCTAGCAGTAAGGCTAGCACTTAGGCTAGCAGTAAGGCAGTGAGGCTAGCAGTAAGGCTAGCACTTAGGCAGTAAGGCAGTAAGGCGTAGTGCTACGGCTTTGTTGATATAGACAGTGTTCGCCACTTTGTTGATGCTACTATTTACGGAGCCAGGTAGCAGTAAGGCTAGCAGTATGGTAGTGAGGCTAGCAGTGAGGCTAGCAGTATGGTAGTGAGGCTAGCAGTAAGGCAGTTAGGCTAGCAGTGAGGCTAGCAGCAGGGCAGTTAGACTAGCAGTGAGGCTAGCAGTAGGGCAGTTAGGCTAGCAGTGAGGCTAGCAGTAAGGCAGTTAGGCTAGCAGTGAGGCTAGCAGCAGGGCAGTTAGACTAGCAGTGAGGCTAGCAGTAGGGCAGTTAGGCTAGCAGTGAGGCTAGCAGTAAGGCAGTTAGGCTAGCAGTGAGGCTAGCAGCAGGGCAGTTAGGCTAGCAGTGAGGCTAGCAGTAGGGCAGTTAGGCGTATACAGAAATAGCCAAGTCGACCACAGACACGTTTGTACCTTTTTTGTGTTATTACTGTACATAAAGTATAAAAACGGTACCGTTGGGTACCGGTTCAGATGTGAATGGTATCCAGCCAGCCCCACTTTCTATACAGTCAGGCAAAATATGTGCAGTGTCAATATTTAAAAGCGAATAAGCTAACCTTTCAAACATAAAAACCCGAGGGCGAAGCAGTGCAAAAAATAACTAATGTGACCATTGGAGATTTGTAGATGAAAGAGTTGTACGAGGCTGTCTACTATATTAGGTAATAAATATGCGCACATAACTATGGTGATGAGTTGTGCTGTCATGTGTTAGTATCCCAATTAAATACTAAAACATAGTTAATACAGTAAGATACTATTACTATAGTATAGTATACTATTATTTTGACCGGTAAAAAAAAAATGCTTGGCAGGTAGATTTTTTGGATTTACCAGCCACCTTGGCCGGTGACTCAAAAAGTGAATTTTGGACCATGTGTGTGTGGGTGTGTGTGTGTGTGTGTGTCTTGCCTGGTTCTGTGTGTGCGTGTGCGTGCGCTTATGTGTATCTGGCCTGGTTGTCTGTCTGGCTTGGTTGTGTTGGGACCGCTGTGGCGCACACCCGACATCTGACATCACCGTGTCCAAGCCCAGTCTCTGACCGCATATGGCCCAGACAGACTGTACAGTACACCAAGGCCTGGTTTCACACATCACCAACCAGCACACACATACACACACACACACACGCCACTCTAAGGGCATGCAGATGCAGACAGAGACGCTGAACTGGTCAAGGTCTGCTGCATGACAACATCATCCATGGAGCTCGATCCCTGCTGTCATCACCATTAAGGTGCTGTGGCTGTCAGCAGAGGAGAGAGAGATCACTTTTCCCTTTGGCCCAAGCACGCATGCATGTGCACACACACACAAACACACACACACGACCCCTTGATTATATTAGACCTGACATAACATCATGTGATATGGGCATATGGGTGATTATGGTCCGACGGCGGCTTTAAAGTTTAGAGCATTATTGCTACAATAGAACCCACCAAACACATTTTCCAGTTACACTGCTGACAAAAAGATACTACACCGGAGAGATGGTCGAAAATTCTGTGTGCTCTAATGTCTGCCCGTGGACTAATTGGCTCAACTATAAGAGGCCATGTGGCTGAACCATAGCTACTTTCTTATAAACAGATGCATGGGCCAACGGCATTTTAACAGGATTTGCGGCGATAACATTCATGAGCAAACATGATTAGTATGCTGGTGACTCACCCAAAACACTCCAGCTACAATTATAGCACTTCACTTCACCACTATTTGTTCCTTGTGCGTTTGTAATCTCAACTTTATGAGAAAAAAAAAGGAAAAATAGACAAATAAATTATAATTATAATACAAATATTCATCTTTGTAGACCTGTTAGAACTTAGAGAAGAAAACAAACGGAATAAAAATATTGAACAGCTTAACAAAAGACGACAAAGATTTAGATTTGCTGTTCATTTGCATCCATAACGTTTGCCTTACCAAGAGAATTTGCCACACTGTGCCAGATTCCCAGTTGCATGTCTAATGTAGACAATAAGACATGAAACAATTCATCGTGTTGGTTTTACTAACACTGTTTATTTGAGCTATTCACCAGGCTGTACCGAAAGCTAAATCCACAAACTTTGGTCGTGTGGTCATAGAAATTATGAAGATTTGTCAGGTTAAGGGACAATATACAGTATAGACACACAACAATACATATTTAACCAATTCTGAAGATAATAAAGCTCAAATGTTGCCGATTGTGCACCTTTTTCCTCTGATACCAGCATATTTGCTATGAAATACAAACAAATGTACAGCGGTCAGACACAAACTGCATTTAATATTGTAAATACATGTAAGATGATTACCTATAGAGAGTATGGGCTGTGGACTTGAACGAAACAGCTTGTTTGGCCATTAGACAGAGACACAAATCGTTTTCTACAGGTACACCAATATTTTTCTACAGAGAGACACTTCTTTTCTACAGGTACACAAATCTTTTTCTACAGAGACAAATTGTTTCCTACAAATACACAAATCATTTTCAACAGACACAAATTGTTTCCTACATGTACCCAGATAGTTTTCTACAGAGACATTTTGTTCTACTGAGAAACAAATCTTTCTTGCAAGTACACTAATCATTTTTACAGTGCTTCGTCTCGTGGCACTGATTTCACGCCATGAACTAATTACCAAATTTGCACCACCTACAGTACACCACAGACCATGTCCACAGAAGAATACTGGGGTCTTTCAGCAAACAGCACACACAAAACATGAGAGAACTAGCCAGCTATTCTCTCTGGTAGCGATTATTCCAACATGTGTGTACAGTATATAAGACAAAACAGATGTTTTCAGCAGCAGGTGACATAAAGGTACAGTCAAGAATGTCTGGCAGTTTCCCATGAGGTACACAAATACAACACAGATCTTCCAAACACACGAAGTGTGCCTTAATGCAACATCACAACACACAAAATTTTTAAAGCCTGTTTCCCAGCTCTCTATCTTCCTAGACTAGTGGTTTATTTTTAGCTTCAGTGAAGAAAAACACATTTCGGTAGAAGTCAATTACAATCACAGATCAACAAATAATTGTTAGCCATTATTAACTACATGTTAATCCAACAGCCATGAAACGCTTGGAGTACTTGGCAAGAAATCAATCATTAGCGGTGCACGGAGGGCCCAGAGTCCTGACTTAAACATTGAGCTCATCCGCGTCGCTCAAAGAGCCAGAATCGTACGAGATTAACTTCAGCCACTCGTTGCCATTTACGGTAAAACAAAAGTTGAGTATTGTAAGGTCACATCTGACCTAAGACTCCTGGGAAGATTTTAAGCAACGGGACGTCATTCCAACAGAATGCCTCTGGAGACGTAAGGATGGATGCTTGATTTCGGTAACAGTGTCAAGTGAGAGGTGAAAACCACGGGGCCATAGCATGACCTCATCCACGTCGTCCATATTTAAACATGCTGCGTTAATCGCTAATCAAGCTAGCGATAGCGTTTCAGCTCTATCCGGAGCGAGAGGCAATAATGAGCCAAAGGTCCCCCGTGACCGACCGGCTTGGCCACATTCTCCGCAGCCGGCCTTTTCATGTGCTGTCATAGGAGCAGCACTGTATTTTCAGTCCGAGCTGCTCACCGTGGTGGTCTAAATATGGATGTCTAGACACACGGGCCTCTCTCGACAGCCCACCCAGGGGCAAATCATCTTTTCATAACCTTTGCAAGCCGTCATAACGTATGTGACCTATATTATCTTCCCCATAGATACTATTGCATAGGTGTGTGTGTGTACAAATAGGAAATACACCGTCTACTATGATGCAAATAACGTAATATAATTTTATAATAATAAATGTGCACACTTATGATACAAGCCACTCAGTCTGTGGTGTCTGTGTCCAGGTTCTGGGAACAACATGTTCAGAGATGTCTCCATGGCCTGCACGTCTCAAAAGATAAGTCTGCACCCTTACATAACGCAGCGTTTCCATCCACATCCCCCTCTCCCTCCTCTTCCACCCTGGGCCAATAACCCCCACCCCCCCTTCCACAAGGTGGTCTTGCTAACCTGACCACCTACACGGGCCGGAAGGAAAAAGCTGCCAATCGGGGGGGTCCAACGAGGGGGGTCTTCCACAGGTAACAGTTCCCATCTGGCCCTGTTAGCCATGTCTCAGGACAGAGCAGCAGAGCACCAAAACAGAGAAGGGACTAATATCACATCAGACGTTTGACAGAGGAAAACATCCAAGATTTATCTTGTTTTTTTTTGTTTTTTTTTGTTTTTTGTAAGCCATCCTTCAGCAGGGAATGTCTGAAATAGTCAGATTCCCCAAATCCCTGTCAAGAGGCATCATTATGTCTTCAGCATGTAACAAGAAGCGAGGTCTAATGCTGTGCTTAGACAAAATAAAAATAAAATAATCTCCACTGTGACACTTGTAGGGTAACTTAGATGTGCCAAACCAAACATCGTCTGGGAGAATTACCGTAATGCACAGGTTATTAAAGTCAGAAACAGAACGGTCTGGCCCGGATTTTACACAAATTGCTATTTACTCGATAGTGCTAGTATCTCAGCCAAATACCTTGGTAATAGAGAGCTGTGGCACTACACGTTTTAATCTCCGACCGCAACGCAGATACACACAGCTAAATCATCTTCTCCATTTCCCTGTCGTAGATAAACCTGTTAAATGACACCCGTCAGCACACTTGTATTGAATAAACAGGCTGTACTTTGTGTGAGCAGCGGTCTTACTACATTCATCCATTTGTTCCTCTCTTAAAGTTGTACTCAAGGTTGTGTCTGGGATAACAACAACAAAAAAAAACAACAACATTGCCACATCTGCCCTTAAATAGACTTGCACCATAAATATAGGTGCAGTCAAGGATTGCTCCTTCCTTTCGAAAGTTCACATTAGTTTTATCTAAATCTTAGGGATATTGTAATTTATTAAATGTAGGTCATTTATTAGGTGCTAAAGTGTATAGTGTTAAAAATCTCACACATCATAGCTTATGCACTTATGCACAAGCAAACACTACTGCAAAATTAAACTTCCAACATTTAATAAAAATAATAACAGTATGAGACAGCATGCGAGCCTCCCTGTAATAAAATACGCTGCTCGGAGAAACAGCCAATGCTTACGGTCTGACTACATCTTCAAAGCTCCCCCCTCATTCAAAACCACAGTGTGGTCATTGGCTGTCTCGGTGTGGCGCGCCGACACCGAAACCATGGCGGCTGGAGCCAAACAAATGCTTTACCGCCGCCGGGGCCTGAGGAGGCCGGCCCTCGGACACTAATTAACGCCGTGACACAGGAGTCAGGGAGGGGAGGGGAGGGGGGCAAAGGCGGGGGGGTGTGGGGGTGTGTGGGGGGTAAAGAGAGCAC
This sequence comes from Forbesichthys papilliferus, assembly GCA_025399855.1. Classification (NCBI taxonomy): domain Eukaryota; kingdom Metazoa; phylum Chordata; class Actinopteri; order Percopsiformes; family Amblyopsidae; genus Forbesichthys; species Forbesichthys papilliferus. The sequence continues at coordinate 7,910 of JAODOY010049441.1, read as the reverse complement.
AGAGCTCTCTGACCGATGACAAGTTTAAAGTCCTCCGTCTTCCCTTCCATCTTCGCCTCCGTCATCAAGCTGTCGTCGAGGCCTTGGCCTGCGGTACCGCCGGAGTTGTTTATGAAATCATTAATATGCCATTTAAGTGGAGTAAAAATAAAGAATGGTATCATTGCATGGGCAGGTGCAGCCAGTGACTGATGGAGGAGACATGGCAGATGGACAGGAGGAGAAGGCTGGAGGGCATGGAGGGGGGGGGGATGAGAAGCACTGTGCATCGGCCAGGCTGTGCCTCTGGTTCATTTGGTGCACTAACCTAACCTGTGTGTGTGTGCACATGCAACAGGTGCACAGATGGCGTCGCAACCGTTTGGTTTGCCTGTCAAATGAACAACAGATCCTCCGGAATGGCAGACATGCCGTTCGCTGACTGCCAACGACAGCTGACGGTAATTCAACGAAATTACCAATATTCAATACTTCACCTTTATCAGTGTTTGGTGTGTGCGTGTTCTCCCCGTGCTCAAAGGGAAGCACTCGCACTGTGTCAAGGATCGCAATGGAACCGAAAGAAAACACTCCAGTTTGGAACCTGCTACAGTACATCTACCTCAGGACGGTGACAACGATCTGGCCGAGGATGGATTTTTCCATCCAGACTGTAGTCTGACAGAGAGTCTGCATTCATCTTAAACTGTCCCACTTTCCAGTCCATAAAATCGCCCCCCACCCCCGTACCAGAGTCTTGCTTTGGACCCTGCTAATAAGAAGAGAGAGCCAGCTTTTCCAGCCAGACCTGTCACAAGGACAGTCCCAAACAGCGCCTGTTGGACCCCAAATGTTGCAGCCACATACTATATAAACACACACACACACACAGACAGCGCACCATCCACACTGACTTGCAAAGGCTGGCGTGGGTAAGATTTCCAGTGCCTGATGCATGTCCCGCTAAGCAGCCATGTCATAACACATAACAGTATATGACATATCCTGTCAGTGGCATCCATTAGACATGTTCCCAAACGGGATACTTCAGCCAATACGCCCATCGCAGAACATTTAACTGGAATTCTAAATCCTATAATCCATCTAAAAACATTTATATATTCTGTAATGGCTAACCTTAAATAGCTTAAGCAGATGTAATGCCTGCTCTGATATGATATCAAACAAGATTAATGAGAAGTTAATGGAAGAGTAAGGAATGGAAAGGATTACAACATGCAAGGTGCTTCAATCCAAATTGTGGCCATTTATTTTGATATGTTTTGGCCAGAACTAATAGTCTTCCACTGGTCCCAAAAGTGTGTATTGAAATGGGGAACACAAAAAGATATGCACAAAAACACTAACGAATGAATGTACAATGTTAGCATAAATGCATTTTCTTTCTGTGTATATTTATTGTGATATGCAGTGACTATAACATCTGGAGTTTGGATATTGAATGGAGTATTATGAAGTGATTTGTTAATTGGTGTTGTAACATAATGATTTTGTTTTTGGAGCAATGTAAATAAATATTAACTGTCTTTGATTAACTCCACAACCGTAAGCCAACCTGATGTGGAATTGCATTCCATTAATTCCATTTAAAACCTGCTTGGCAATGCCATTCCTGGAGTAAACAACTGCTTTCCACTCAAATCTTAGGGGTTTTGTTAGGCCGAGGTATGATTACCTGGTCTGCCTGCATTGTAAACTATGGGATACATCTTTAAGGATATAACATTTGGAAGACTTGTTAACATAATCTACAATGCATACAGTATGTTACCAAGTTAGCATCATCTACAATGTAGATGTTAACAAGTTAACATCATCTACAATGCAGATGTTAACAAGTTAACATCATCTACAATGCAGATGTTACCAAGTTAACATCATCTACAATGCAGATGTTGACAAGTTAACATCATCTACAATGCAGATGTTAACAAGTTAACATCTACAATGCAGATGTTAACAAGTTAATATCATCTACAATGCAGATGTTAACAAGTTAACATCATCTATAATGCAGATGTTAACAAGTTAATATCATCTATAATGCAGATGTTACAAAGTTAACATCATCTATAATGCAGATGTTGACAAGTTAACATCATCTACAATGCAGATGTTGACAAGTTAACATCATCTACAATGCAGATGTTAACAAGTTAACATCT
>JAODOY010049430.1:0-10486 GCA_025399855.1 Forbesichthys papilliferus | reverse complement strand
CCGTTAAAGCAGCATAAACAATGTTCAGATACTTCTACACAGCCCTGCTCCGTTAAAGCAGCATAAACAATGTTCAGGTACTTCTACACAGCCCTGCTCCTTTAAAGGAGCATAAACAATGTTCAGATACTTCTACACAGCCCTGCTCCTTTAAAGGAGGATAAACAATGTTCAGGTACTTCTACACAGCCCTGCTCCTTTAAAGCAGCATAAACAATGTTCAGATACTTCTACACAGCCCTGCTCCTTTAAAGCAGCATAAACAATGTTCAGGTACTTCTACACAGCCCTGCTCCTTTAAAGCAGCATAAAAAATGTTCAGATACTTCTACACAGCCCTGCTCCGTTAAAGCAGCATAAACAATGTTCAGATACTTTTACACAGCCTTGCTCCTTTAAAGGAGCATAAACAATGTTCAGATACTTTTACACAGCCCTGCTCCGTTAAAGCAGCATAAGCAATTTGGCGAGCATCGCTTACAACAACAAAGCTGCTTGGCTTCGTAATGCATTTTATTGTGTGGAGGGAGTTTGCTTTGATTTGAGCTCCAAGTTAGCAAGCGTTCTGGAGAATGACTGACGCCTATAATGAACCAGGACGAATAAACCATCCAGCTGTTCCCTTACACCCCGAGTCTGACATTCAGGCCCAGCATGCACTTGGGTCTGCTGGCAAGCACACTGACCCCCACACACACACACATCCATTAAAACAGAGTGAGGGGAGGGGTGGGGTTCCATGCAGTGTTTACCTCCTGGCTTGGCCGAGGGTCTCTGAGCCCGTGGGGGGAGTGCGGGGGTCCTGGCGGTGCCCCGCTCTGCCACCAGCCTCACCCGCTTCCCCCGGGTCGTGTGGCAGGGGGGGGCACACGGTCCCTGGGTCGGGTCTGGGGGGTAGGTTGGCTCACTGCTGGGGCAGCCAGTGTCATCTATTGCACACACGCACACACGTAAGGTACTAACTAGCAATAGCATTGGCTGGCAGAGATCATGGCTCATCAAGGTTCATCAAGGTTCATCAAGGTTCATCAAGGTTCATCATGGTTCATCATGGTTCATCAAGGTTCATCAAGGTTCATCATGGTTCATCATGGTTCATCAAGGTTCATCATGGTTCATCAAGGTTCGTCAAGGTTCATCATGGTTCATCAAGGTTCATCATTGTTCGGTCATCTGTTGAAATGCAGGCCTGCATTCTGCTATTTCAACATGTTTCAGTAGTCCAAAACTATTGATTAGCAATTTGATGTCTTCCCTGTTTAAGGTTGGTTTATATAAAATTTCAATGAAACTTCTGTTCGCTTTGGTATTGAGAAGAGTTTCAGGAGTAAAACAACGATTTTACTATACAGTTTATGTGACACCATATTATATACAAACAAACTGCCAATGGCTTACAGGTGGAGTCAGTAATTGCTAACACACTATTTGTAAAAGTCAAGCAAATATTGTCTTGCTAGCTGTCCATATGCACGATGATGAACTCATCTGTTGTTGCTACACCAGCCCTGGCTCTGTAAATTCCGGTAAACACAAACCAAGTGGTGCGGAGCACACCACACAACACTATCCCTGCCATGACAATGTGTGTCCAATGTGTGGGGCGGGGCTTCTGAGGGAGCAGCCTATGACACTGAAGGGGGTGGGGCTTCTGAGGGAGCAGCCTGTGTCCCTGAAAGGAGATTTTTGTTCGCTGACAACACGTTTAATAATGAACAGCAGGCTGCTTTGTTTAAACCACGTAACCTAACTCACATAATAGTAACCATAGTGACAACTATGAATGTGCGAGATTAGTCTAGTCGAGTCTAAACCCTGCCACCATCGCTAGTCGGCACCATATGGTTCCCATGACAAGAGAGCTGGGGCAACTCTCAAAGCAGCATAACTTTGATGTTGCCACTAGCTCCGCTCGCAGGAGACGAATCAGAGGTGAGATTTACAGAGCAGCGTCATGCAGATATTTCCGTCTGTTGAATAGCTACCGGTAGCTAATCAAACAAATCTGGATTCACAATCCCTCTGCTTTCAATTTAAGCACGTACAACTACACACAACCACACCGTACAACTACACACAACCACACCGTACGCTACGGTATCGTTAAAAATGAAAAGTGTCAGAAATAGCATTATGCTAGGCGAGCTATGGAAGTACAGTAAGCTATAATTAGCTAACACTTTTCAACAGACATGCCCATGCAGCATACAATATAATCATACAGAATCCATATAAAGTTCGATTTTGTCCCGCTGCCTGTGAATATGGCAATGAAGTGATATTTGCACTCTGCCATTACCGGTAACTGTTCATCGTCTGAAGATGAATCGGTCTACCAGGTATGCGGTGAATTCTTTTTTTATTGAGAAGAAAGGAGACTGTTGGAGAGGGACATCTAACAAGTGTTGGTGAGTAGTCTAACCGAAGCCCTGGGTCTACTGTGGACCCAGGGCTCTAGGGGTCGGGGAGGTCATACCAGAGCAGTAACTGTGGGAGCTGATGGTCCCTCTGGAATGATCCGAGGTGACTCCTCCCTCCTCCCTCCCCTCCTCCTCCTCAGAGGCGGTCAGCGGGGCGCTCTTTCCCTTAGGAGGAAGCGGCTGAGGAACCAGTTGAGGGATCCTGCTGCGGGGGCTGCCTCTCTCCAGGGGCTTCTTCTCCTGTTGGAGGACAGTTGCCTTAGTACAAGCCTCTTGTCTGGGCAGAGAGGCTTGGACCTAAGGGGTCTGTCTGAGAGCAACTCACCTGGTAAACCTGGAACGGCCCCATCTGACACCTGTAGACTCAGTCAGTTTTTCCTGTAGACTCGGTCAGTCTCTCCTGTAGACACCAGACAGTCTCTCCTGTAGACACCAGACAGTCTCTCCAGTAGATTCAGTCAGTCTCTCCTGTAGACACCAGTCAGTCTCTCCTGTGTACACCAGACAGTCTCTCCTGTAGATTTAGTCAGTCTCTCCTGTAGATTTAGTCAGTCTCTCCTGTAGACACCAGTCAGTCTCTCCAGTAGACTCAGTCAGTCTCTCCTGTAGATTCAGTCATATAAGAAGACAATCTCAACATTAATGTGTAGCCTAACAGCCTATAAAATATGTATAAAACATAGCTACTTTGTAAAGGTGCATTGTTTGGCTGCTGTACACTTGTATTTGGTTTCAAGAGTAAGTGTTCTGCCTAAATAATTCACACAATCCCCTCATGCTTGAATTATTTTTATGTAATCATTCCACCTGTTGTATGGGGAGGGTTACATAAGCATGGCTGACTGACTGAAGCCACCCTGAGCCAACTGATTCCAGATTGTGATTTTAACTCTGAGCGTCGCTGCGGTTATGCGTTGCCGGGGCTTTACAGCACTAGCTGGGCTTATATTGACAGGGGGTTGCACCCTTCAACACTATACACCATTTTATTATAAAGTATATCCAGTATACCAATAATTATCAAAATTCAATATCAATATTTTATTTGTTCAACTGCTCTACTGCCAATACATCAGGATATAGCCCATTTGAAATGCAGTAGCCCAAACCTAATATTCAGCAAGATGAAATTAGTCTGAGTGATAGTCCATACGTGCAAGCACAAAACTCAAATGTCATGTCAGTTGTAGAACACTGCAAGTATGTGACATGCGTGACTGCCATTTCTTTGTGCAAAAGACCCTATGCCAGAGAGATTTGAAATTAGACTGTTTTATGTCTCATAAAACACACAGACTGTCATATAAAACGCACAGCCTGTCTCATAAAACGCACAGACTGTCGCTCATAAAACACAACGACTGTCTCTCATAAAACACATAGACGGTCTCATAAAACAAACAGATTGTCTCTCATAAAGCACACAGATTGTCTCATAAAACACACAGACTGTCATAAAACACACACTGCCTCTCATAAAACACACAGACGGTCTCATAAAACACCCAGACTCTCTCATAAAACACAGAGACAGTCTTATAAAACAGAGACTGTCTCTCATAAAACACACAGACTGTCTCTCATAAAACACACAGATTGTCTCTCATAAAACACACAGACGGTCTCATAAAACACCCAGACTCTCTCTCATAAAACACACAGACAGTCTTATAAAACACAGATTGTCTCTCATAAAACACACAGACTGTCTCATAAAACAAAGATTGTCTCTCATAAAACACACAGACTGTCTTATAAAACAGACAGACTCATAAAACACACAGACTCTCTCATAAAACACACAGACTGTCTTATAAAACACACAGATTGTCTCATAAAACACACAGACAGTCTCTCATAAAACACACAGACTGTCTCATAAAACACACAGATTGTCTCATAAAACACACAGACGGTCTTATAAAACAGACAGACTCATAAAACACACAGACTCTCTAATAAAACACACAGACTGTCTCATAAAACACACAGACTGTCTCATAAAACACAAAGACAGTCTCATAAAACACACAGACGTTTTTTTATGAAACACACAGACAGTATTATAAAACACACAGACTGTCTCATAAAACACACAGACAGTCTCATAAAACACAGATTGTCTCTCATAAAACACACAGACTCTCTCATAAAACACACAGATTGTCTTATAAAACAGACAGACTCATAAAACACACAGTCTCTCATAAAACACACAGACAGCCTTGTCAGTCAGTCTGTCTGTTCGTCCACAGCTAAACACAGGGGACATGCAGAGATGGAAGAGTTGCCCAGGCAAACTGGGACACTGCAGAATCATGAAGATATTATTGGAACGCACAGTAACCAAACCACATCGGTAACCTTGGCAACCAGCGTAGCGATACCTTCATGTCCCACACTCACTCTCGTCATGTCTGTCAGTGTGTGTGTGTGTGTGTGCGCGCGTGCATGTGTGTGTGTCTGTGTGTTTGTGTGTGTCTGTATGTGTGTGTGTGTGTGCGTGTGCGTGAGTGTGTGTGTGCGCGTGTGTCTGTGTGTTTGTGTGTGTCTGTATGTGTGTGTGTGTGTGTGTGTGCGTGCGCGTGTGCATGTATGTGTGCATGTATGTGTGTGTGTGTGTGTGTGTGTCTCTTAGCAGAAGTAAGGTGCTGCGTTGCTGACTGTAGAATTTCTACATGACATTCTCTCTCAGCCCTGCAGGGGTCGCCTTTTGTCATTAGGTGGATGTTCAGTTTGATTCTGCCCCATTTAAACCCCTAAAGAAGGATTATGCAATCACAGAATGGTCTACATGTGCACGTACAGGCATACACAGGCACACACACACACACACACACACACATTTATCATTTAACATTTACACACACACACACACACACACACACACACACACAAGCTGTCCATTTAAAGCTACATATGTTCAAATTTGGCAAAGTCAGTAAAGAGAGAATACTGAAAGTAAAGATAGAAGAATAGATAGAATAGACAAGTAAATATATGTTTTGAAAAATCTAATTTTATAGACATAATAATTACGTTTTTTTTTAATTATTGTTATTTACTATATTGCATATAGCTTTCTGACACACATGTAGCCCACATGTAGCCCACATGTAGCCCACATGTAGCCATATCCTGTATCTGACTGTAACGGTTCCTGATGGCAAAATCGAAGGTTGTCATGTTGTTTATAGTTTCAATATGCTATAGATTATAGATTAATACATTCTGTGAAGTTAACCTATCGGCAATATGTAACAGAAAGGGAGGAATAATTTTAGGCCAATAATGTTCAGGGTTGGGAAGTAACTGTAATCCATTACAGTTACCAGCTAAAATTGTGGAATTAAATTACAGGTATTTTTTTTGTAAATTATATTAATACTTCGAGGACTACTTTCACATTTAAAACCGAAGTTTGCAAAAGAAAATGCATAAAACAATAAATGTTCTCTTATTAACCTTTCATTAACACAAATCAAATATAAATTAAATCCTACTTTAATCTGATCTACTGAGCAACCAATAGAAAGATTTGGCAAGCCAGTATATTGCTTTGGATGGCATTTCAAAGAACAGTATTTAGGTGTGAAGTGATCTAAAATTAATGGAAATTAATAATCATATTATAGTACTAAATTTAGGTAATTCATACAATTACGTTACTGATTATAGTTTTAGTCTGGTAACTGTAACGGACTACATTTAAAAAAAAACCTACCCAACCCTGATAATGTTATTAGTATACAAATATCATATTATAAACTCTAGATGTCTGGACTCGATATTGCCACAAAAATGCATGTTTACATGCAGCATATAGCCTATCACTATTGTTTCTTTTAGGCTACTGTAAACAAAAAAGCGAATAATAAACGCAGATGAGATGCGTTGCTGTCCATCAACGTGTGGTTCTGAAAACACCAACAAACTCAGCGAGATCTGCTTTAAACCTGCCACACCTTGTTTAGCTGTTTGTGCTAAATTCCAGTGACGTTTAATTCAATATATTCAATATATATATAAATATATTTACCTCGCTACATTTTGTAAACACCGCATTTCGGCAGATAATGCACCATCACGGACTCATCCGCTAGATCTGTGCCAGAGCATATATTTAGAGAACGGCCGCGACACCACTGATGAACACGCCACTACACAAGAGAAACATCTTGCCTGCTGTGGGAAGATGCGTGACGTTCCCAGTGTTCCTTCGACGAAGGAGACGCAGGAGGAATAGTCCCTGTTTCCAGCGGAGACGTCGGTGTTGTGAGGATGAGGAGGAGGGCGAAGACCTCTGACAGCACCACCGACGTAGACCGTGACCGCGTCCCGAGTTACATAACGCAGCGTTCTAACTCCATGGATGTGGACATCATGACAACATCAACAAACCAGCCATGTCCTCATAAAACCTCTTGTGCATTTACTCTTACTATATAGAATATGCCTATAGATCATAGAACACGTGTAGATGGAATATTTTAAGGTACTTCATATACGATATAGTATAATATGACATTTTATATAACAGTAATCTGTTGTGCTATTACAAAATAATGACAACATACATTTAAACGAGTCTGAACTAAGCCACAGAAGCCTTTCATATTCTCTATATCTGCATTTATACATTCTATATACGGGCTAAATGTGATATTTGAAGGACAATGTGTATAGCCTGCTGATATTGTTATTGTGTTGTGGAGACGCGTCTGTACGTGAGCATCTGGCTCCCTCTGCTGGACACGTTCAGATCGCGGAGAGGGAAAATCTATAGAGGATCTCTGTCAATAATTATTGTTTATTTTTTCCGATCTGTTCTGTTTATTATTTTTCTTTGTATGATAATTGTTCGATAATATGGCATGCTAAAACACGTACCCATTGTTAAATCTATATTTAATCTATGGCTAGTTAATTACTAATAGTCTCGCAGAGTCTGGGACACAGCCTGGCTAACTGCGCCAGTACCCGCCTACTTTACGTCGAGGTGTTTTGATTGACATGTAGGACGACCAACTACGTAACTCAAACTTGCAATGAAGAAAACTTAACAGGACTGTTCACAGGTTCTGTAAATCAGTACAATTTATAGGCTACTAAAATACATGTTTAAATATACATTTGGCGTCGGAAATTACGGAGACGTAACGGCTATTGACAGTATTACTTCATGAAAATCCGAAAGTCCCGTATACCTTATGGGGGTGTATGTTATATCATGTAACAGACGTTCAGCACAGAGTTGCCTATGTGACGTAGCGCAAATTAACGGAATAGGCTGAGACTAATTTCTGACTAACAAAGTATATGTCTTGTAGTGAAGACCCATGTCCTCTAGATGTAAGTAGAGTCAATCAAAACTCGAGTTGTAGAACTGGCTATTTGAACAGTGCTTGATTTTGGACCATGCGCATCAGAGCCTGCTGCTTTTAATCCTATGTCTTAAAGGTTTTTGGTAATGTAAACATACAGTATATTTTGTAGATTATTACGCCTACATTAAAAATACAAAATAGCCCAGGTTAGCATATGTTTAGTAACTTATTTAAGATGTCAGTCATAATGTGCGGATACATTAACAAGGATGTGATGTTTACCAGATAGACATCCTAGAAAAGTATAATTTAGCATGTATCTCTATATATGCTTCTATCTAATATGATCGGTCGGTCCTGAGGATTTTGCGTCTGCATGGCGTTAGCGTTTTAGGCCTCACGATGAGCGTTTGTTAACTAAGCGTCTCCAGTCCACGAGTGTCTGAACCACCGAAGTAACGTGAGGAGGTAAACCCGCGCCGTCCCGGCCGCAGAGGGGGCGTGTTTCTGCCTCCGCTCTGAAGTCCAGAGCTCAGCAGCGGGCGCACTTCTCTGGTGATACCGGAGTACGAGACGCGTCGAGACCCTCCGTAGAGTCCTTGCGAGCTGCGGGAGCGACTTCCTCCGCCTTCCCGGGGACCCTAACAACCATGGACGCATTTCGGGCGTTGGCGCTATATTTAACCCTACTTTGTGTCTGGAGTGTGTCACGCTCTCACTCGGCTTCTATCACCTCCTCCACCCGGGAGAGGAGTACCAGGACCGAGAGGGTCTCGCGCCAGGACGGACAGACATCAGCCAGGTTTCTGAAGGAGATCTTTACACCCTCATCCTCATCTTTAGCCATAAGTCATCGAGAGGACTTTAAGGACGCGGTTGTGCCGCACGATTACATGATGTCTATATACAGGACCTACTCTGCCGCGGAGAAACTCGGACTGAACGCGAGTTTTTTCCGTTCCTCTAAATCCGCCAACACCATCACAAGTTTTGTGGACAGAGAAACAGGTCGGTTTGTTGAAGCTGCCGATTCCCGTTAACTGTTGCAAGGCTTGGGTTGTCTTGCCTGGTTGTGTAGCCTGTCACTGTTTTTACGAATAAGAAAACACGCAACGTCTCTGCCGGCATGATGCGATGGTTACATTTGGAGGGAAACGTGTCTAGTTGAATAACAATAATAATAATAATAATAATAATAATAATAATAATAATAATAATAATAATATTAATAATAATAATAATAATAATAATAATAATAATAATAATAATAATAATAAATACTAGTTGCGTAAAAACATTTAAAATAGCAATGCTAATTATTGATCGAAAATGCAAACTTTCATTACATTCAAAAGTAACGTGAATTGATCTTCGATGTTGCAGTTTGGTTTCCATCTTTATTAAAAAACATCCTGCAGCTAAACACATTTTTTAAGAGGCGGCTATGTGCGCAAACCCACTTCACATGCAGTATTACGTTATATTACACTTAAATTGACCCCAGGCATCTAACAGCACAGTAAAACACTAATTGAGGCATCTTCTAAATTAGGCTATAAATCACCTTCACTTGCCCATTTGCACCATCAGTCCCACGTTTCCCGTTTATTAATAAATGGAAAATGAAATGTGCGTAATAGACTATGTCCAAATATACAAACCATATGCATTACAGTTAGATATAAATGTTTGAGTGCGATGCGTGCGTGAGCGCGCACAATGGTGTGCGTGCATATATGTGTTTGGGGTGGGGGCGGGTGTGAGAAGCAGGTGTTTGGGTCAGTGCACCGTGTAACTGGGTGGATGGACTGAATTGAATAGACAAACACAATCTGATGACCACAAACAGGGCGAACACGCAGGGACAGAAGTCGAGTTAATCTTTAGTGGAGAAATAAAGGCCATCTTTGTTTACCTCCCCTTCTATCTGAAAGAGAGAGGGAGCGGTAGAGACGGAAAAAGCTCACTTTCTGCCGTGATTTTGATTTAAAGTGTCACCGCCTGTGACCTCGTTCGACTCGTAAGGGTCGCTGCGCATAGAGGCGCTGATTGGAGTATTTCAACTCGGTGATCTAATTGAGTATTCGTGTCATAACATATCAAACGCTGTTTGTCCTCCTCCCAAAGTGACCCCGCTCAGCCAATGGCACATCACCAAAAAAATAAAACTACCAGGGGGAAATTAAAGAGCACTTCCTTTGCTATGAAGTGGTTTAGTCTTTTACTGAGAACCACCTCCCTGTGCGACCGCCGCTTTAATTGCGGAAAATTATTTTTCTTCCTTCCTTCAGCTCAGCGGTGGTTTGTACTGGGATTCCAGCGGGCCCTTGAGTGTTGTGTTGCATTAACCTGCGGAGGGAACCTCCAGTAAGAGGCTCTCCTTAACCAATCAGGGAGGAATACACCGGGGACCGCTTGACTCGGCTACAGGAGTCAGCCGTGCTTGCGCCCTTTGCGCGTCCGTCACAGTTTTCAGAGATTGCACCCCGCTACATGTTTTGTTTCTCGTATTCTGCCCTCCCCAATTTTTGTAGATCAAATCGAATTAGTTCAGAAACCATATTCTCTCAGAAGCAAACAGCTCGATCTGAAAATTACTTTTGGCACCTGAGGTTCCCCATTAAAGTGCAGATGGTTCTGTTGCCCTCGAGTACCGCAGGAGCTCTCTCTCTCTCTCTCTCTCTCTCTCTCTCTCTCTCTCTCTCTCTCTCTCTAACACACACACACACACACACACAC
>JAODOY010049419.1:0-18904 GCA_025399855.1 Forbesichthys papilliferus | reverse complement strand
TTACTGTGTGTATAAAGTCCAGGCAACACAGCGCTGGTTAGTCTCGCTGAGCCAGCCTTTACTGTGTGTATAAAGTCCAGGCAACACAGCGCTGGTTAGTCTCGCTGAGCCAGCCTTTACTGTGTGTATAAAGTCCAGGCAACACAGCGCTGGTTATCCTCGCTGAGCCAGCCTTTACTGTGTGTATAAAGTCCAGGCAACACAGCGCTGGTTATCCTCGCTGAGCCAGCCTTTTAGAACAGAACCACACTTTTCATTGCGTCACCCAGTCTGAAAAGGCACACATTTTAACCAGTAATATCTTGTTTTCATGTGAAATGTGATGTTTTGGGGCCTTAAATAAACTCGCCTTGGACTTCCACAATAAATCAGAAGCTCAAATTGGTATCCATTTCACGTGTCACTCTCTCATATTCGTTATAGCACGCCCACTTTTGCACGGGCCAAACAAGTCCCTCCAATGTTTTTGCTGTGTTCAAATATGCAGTTTAGCTTGGAAGATATAAGTGTTTTCAATGTCTTGAATGTGAAGTGGAAATGTATTACTCCTGCATGTTCACACTCAAAATTGGTAATGGTGTATGTTTACTCATCCTGCTAATTGTACGTGCTCAGGAAGGAATGGTGGATCCATACTGAACTCCAAGCTAAATGTGAATGGGTGTCAGGACATTTAAACATAGCAGGAGACATGAAATTATAATGAAGACTTCTTTTTGCCTCTTGTGTGTCATTACATATTCAGCGCTGCATTGCTAATGGGCTACTGCTCCAACAATCTTAGCACGATTAAAATGTGAATTTCGATTAGTGGTTAGTGTTTCTCTGTCTAAAGCCCTAGAGTTGCATTTTTTTCGGAACCAGATTTGCGCTTGGTTCTTTGCACAGCAAGCCAGAAAAATGTAATACCGTATTTTCCCCGAAATGTGATTATGTGGCATGTATTTCTTCCCTCTCCAGGATTTTTCATGTCACATAGTTTAAAAAATAAAATAAAAATCAGGTGTAGGCCCAGATGAAGTAAAAAAATAAGAGAAGCTCTCAAATATATAAAATGATTGTCGTCAAATGGTATTTATATGAAATCTAACTTCTGGGTGGTGAGCAAGCAGCAAGAGAAGGTGGGGAATACAGAACTTTGTCGGGACAACTAAAGCTCTCTCTCTCTCTCTCCCTCTCTCTCTCTCTCTCCCTCTCTCTCTCTATTAAATTCAGGTTTGCTTTTTTAGCATGACAGTTATTACAACAGTATTGCCAAAGCTACAGGGCAGGTAGCCCTCAATAAGAACAACAGTATATAAACAATAGGACAAATAGTCCTACAGTGATAATACCCGTGGTGATGACAATAAGAACAATGATTACTAATAATTATAATAATAACTAATAAGTTGATATAATTTAAAGGACACAGTCATAGTAATATGGGTAATAACAACAACATAATAATAAACAACAACAAATAAATAAATACATTTAAAAAAAAGAAATGTATATAATAAATAAATATATTTAAAAAAGAAATATATATATATAATATAATAGACACGTTTAAAATAAATAAAAAATAGCGTATACTGTAAATAAAATATAAACATATACTTTACCTTTTCACTATAAAATGATAGTATTTATCTCACTTTCCAAGTCGGAAATCTTGTCCTCTGTTCTTTTATCCGTACGATTTCTTGTTTTATCCTGTTTTTGGAGGGTTTTCTTTGGTTTGTTCCTTTTGTCCAATTTATTATTTGGCTGTGTTACAGCCTGGTTGTAGCAGCAGGTTACTCCTCTAGCAGTATTTAACATTAATAGTATGTTTACGGTCAAGTTGTAAATCCAATGTTTCTGTTGAGTTGCTCACCCTTTGCAACAGAAGATTAATTTAATGTTATACTCTCTCTCTCTCTCTCTCCCCCACTCTCTCCCTCCATCTCTCTCTCCCTCCATCTCTCTCTCCCTCTCTCTCTCCATCTCTCTCTCTCTCCATCTCTCTCTCTCCCTCTCTCCCTCCACTCTCTCCCTCCATCTCTCTCTCTCCCTCTCTCCCTCCATCTCTCTCCCTCCATCTCTCTCTCTCTCTCTCTCCATCTCTCAGCTGGGCGTCCCCGGGGGGGGTCCCATGCAGCCCGGCCAGGTGCCGCCCAACCAGAACTTCCTCAACAGGCCCGCGGGGCCTATTCCTGTCTCCCACGGCAACGTCCAGCAGCAGGTAAGGAGTCGTTGTCCTCATCGCCCCCTCCCCTCCCTGCTCCCTTCTCCTCCTCCTGCCTGGCCACGCCTCCTCCATTCACATCAGCTAGTGCCGTGGCGGGCGGAGGGGGGGGGGGGGGGGGGGGGGGGCCCGCCCCCCCCCCCCCCCCCCCTCCTCTGTCCTGTGCCCAGTATGTGGTGGTGGGCATGACCCCCATTAGTCAGGTCTCTATGATGGAGGAGCAGCACAGACAGAACAGCCTGGTGAGACTTGCCTTCCCTCTACTAATAGGACGCTCACGCACGCGCACGCTCGCGCACGTACGCTCACTCACGCACACACGCACGTACGCACTCACGCGCACGCACGCTCGCTCACGCACGCACGTACGCTCGCTCACGCACGCACGCACGTACGCACTCACGCGCACGTACGCTCGCTCACGCACACACGCACGTACGCACTCACGCGCACGTACGCTCGCTCACGCACGCACGTACGCACTCACGCACGCACGCACTCACGCTCATGCACGCTCACGCACGTACGCACTCACGCCGTGGGAGCCCGTCCCGGTGCTTCTGGACCTTCTGGCTTATTCGCCAGCTTCATAGCGAGGAATAATATATTTTATTCATTTATTTTTTTATGTAATTATTTATCTATTCATTATAATTCATCGTTTAATATCAAATTTTCTTTATATTATTAGTGGGAGGTTTTATAGGTGAAACTTGTATTTATTTGTGGGAAGCTGGTAATTTTATTTTTTAATTTTTTTTAAACAAACTTTTGCCTCCAATATGACCATACGGTTTTTAACATGCGCATATGGTGTTAACGTCTACTCATTTGCATGATTGTGGCCTCTGTTTTATGTTAGACCAAACTGCGATACGTGTTTTATAATAATTACATTTACTGCAAATAACATAAATCCTTATGTGAAAGTGCAAATTGTGTGCACACATTTACTTAATATAAAATAAGTGGGTAATAGCTAAATTGGTTAATTGTCGACATGCATGCATGCAAAAACAAATCTGGGAGACCGACGTTAAGTGTTAGTTAAAGTGTTAGTTTAAATGTTCATTAAAGTGTTAGTTTAGAAGATTAAGTGTTAGTTTAAGTCTTCTGCATGTCTACTTATCTTCTAATGCTGATTGATCTCTGCAACACTGTTTTCTCAAAGGATGTTATAGAATGCTTAAGCTTCCACTTGCCATACATGTTAAGCTAGAACTACACCAAGACGTGGACTAGCGACTGGGCGTCTTCTATCGACAGCCTAATTACCATTTCTGTTATCGTGATTGTGCGTGAGGACGCTGTTTCAGCTACCTTCTGAGTCTGCGTGTACAACTCGGACAACAGCGGAGGTATCATGTTGAAATGCAAACAGTAAACAGTTTTTTTTGTTTTTGGGCTGCTGAAAAGAAAATAATGTTCTCCCTGCTATTAGGTTTTTTATATCGATATTACTCTGCAAGATCGCCTGAAAAGCCTTTACCTAGATTCTTATTGGTGGAAACGCTAGCGATTTCCTTCACCTCTCGCTGCCGATTCAAAATTTGAATTGCTAGAATAAGTTGATAGCACGTCGGTTTCGGTTGATAAGAGCGGTCGATCCAGCGGCTACACCAACACCTACACCAGCGGTCGTTCACACACGCACAAGCAAAAATCGCTTCGGTGTAGTTCTAGGGCTTCAAGCCCAATGACAATGCCCCCACATCAAGGGTTTTTTAAGTGTTAGTTTAAGTGTTCTGTGTGTCTCCCTGACTCCTAACGCTACTTGTTCACTGTGCGTTGGCTCAGATGAGCCAGATGAGGGCAGCCGGGCCGGCCAATCAGCAGGCTCAGGGCACCGGAGAGCCGCCCAACCAGGTCACCCAGGGCGGACAAGCCCCACCCCAGGGCCCTATGCTCCGCCTCCAGAACCCAGGAGCCAATCCGCAACTGCGCAGTCTTCTCCTCAGCCAACAGCAGCCAGTAAGGGCGCGTTCACTCCCTCTTGTGTATCCAGTGATCTCATACTGTTTGTTGTGAAGAGTTCACACAGGATCAAACAGTGAGACGCATTGAATAGGATATTTGGCGTGTTTCGCGCTGTTCATGCGCCTATGGCGCCTCGCGTTTAGACATCGGCTTAGGCTACTCCTTGCATTTTTGCAGAAGAGATCTTTAGCTTTACTTTTCACTTTAAAACTGTAGTTTTTATCTTATTTTCCAAGTCGGAAATCTTGTCCTCTGTTCTTTTATCTGTACGATTTCTTGTTTTATCCTGGCGGGTTTTCTTATTTTCTCTTCCTTTTGTCCAAGTTGTTCTTTGGCCGTGTTACAGCTTTAATTATATATTCTATATATTTTTATTATAGAAGTTACAGTTTCTAGGAAACTGCATTCATTTTCTTCTTTTATACGCTGCAAAACCAAATAGGCAGTTCGCCAAATCGTTATTTTGTCCTGCCAGCATTATTTTTCAGTTGATTCCAATGGGAGCGCCGCGCTTTTCCACGCTTCTAAAAATGCCAGGAGCGTGGCGTGGCACTGGGCGTTTATTTCACGCGTGTGTAGGGGCGGGACAAATACTACGAGCAACCGTCACATTCTACTTCTTGACAGCAACAATGGAGAAGTTGGTAGTCAGATGATATCCCCGGACTACCACAACAATACTAACACGAAAAATAATGTATAGAATATTACAAATGAAATAATTTGTTGATAACACAAAATAGCATGTCTATTTACAACGTATGAATTCCCACAAAGATTCTGTATCATAGCAACCAAAGCGTCTCACCTGAAAAAAATGTCAGTTGGGCTTTTTCAGCAGCGCAACCGGCGTTTTCAGCTGAAGAAAAAAGCTTTGGTGGCTGTAGGTCTGACCTTTTTATATTACGTACTTTTATGTATTTAGCTGTAGCGCTGCTGTTCTGTCTCCCAGCAGGGGGCAGTGTCTCACATGCAGGGCATGATGACCCACCAGGGCTTAAGCCAGCAGTTGGTCCACCAGGCGCCAGGAGGGGGCGCTCAAATGCAGGCCCAGTGGAGGCAGCCGATGGCAGGTGAGCTTCAGTTCGCTCTCAAGTAGGGCTGTGCAACTAATCGCATTTTACTCGTGATTTTAATTTTGCCTCCCAACGATTACAAAAACAATATAATCGAGAAAAAATGGTTTCACGTTACATTTTATGAGTAAAATCCTTATTTTGTCTTGTTCTGATTTACAGACGCACTTTCGCCCCTCGCAGGGTGAAAGTGAAAGATCTACGTGAAAAGTATTAAGGGACATTTCACAGCTGAAGGTGTTTTAACCGTTATTTTTCACCATGAATTTTAGATACAGTAAATGCAAAATTTTTCCAAAGTCAGGATTTCAATATTAACCAACGTA
Organism: Forbesichthys papilliferus; assembly: GCA_025399855.1. Classification (NCBI taxonomy): domain Eukaryota; kingdom Metazoa; phylum Chordata; class Actinopteri; order Percopsiformes; family Amblyopsidae; genus Forbesichthys; species Forbesichthys papilliferus. The sequence goes on along the minus strand of JAODOY010049419.1, from coordinate 13,313 downwards.
GTCATGAAGCCCTACCCTCAAGCAGAGTGTGTGAGCAGTGTGGCACTGGAGCAGTGCAATCCAAATTTGACTGGGGCGAGGAGCGTAATTTGAGCGGGCGAGAAAGCTACCGCAATATCTATTGCTCAAGTACCGCTCCGATCTTGGCGAATAGCAGGTCACATGGTAGCTGTTTCCTTATGTGTGATCATAACGTGTGATACTCTGGCAGTATTTATTTCCAAACCATTACTTCTAGATCTAGACTAGATCTAGTTTTAGTATGTGTATTTATACCCCTTACCTGTGATTGGCGCTGTCTACCTAGGGAAGGTTTTAACCTGTAGTGAAGTGCAATGACGCAGTAAAGAATAACAGATTGTGCTCGTAAGTCTCCGTGTTCTTACGATAATATGCACAACAATACACATGGAATTCACCTGTTTGAGTGTAGGCTATATTTTGGTTAAACAGAAGGCTAGATCTGAACTCTCATCCATTCATGCTGTTCATAAACTAGCCTACATGGTTAAACTCTAATAAAAATCGAACAGTCCAGAAACCAGTCATTTTAAATGTAAAACTACGGTGAAGTGAGTAATGGACAGATATAAATGCTAACCTTCAATGAAAACCTTGCATGCCAACATGGTGCACGGCTAGTTTTCAAGGGAACACACTCAGAATGTTGCGATTTGTTGGAGAACTGTGGAGACTATACGACAAACCGACAGCACCGACCCAACAGTTGGAGTTGGATGACGTTTGCCTGTGCAGCGTATAAGCACCTTTTTTAGTTACGATTTTCAGAAACCTTGGCTATGTTAGCCAATTCTGAACGCACCTCTGATATCAGTGTGTAGATTAAATTATGATTTAAAATAATGTATGCAAAATGAAAAGGAGAATACAAAAAGTATATTAATCTCAAAATGGAATTTGTTATAAGGGTTTTTTGTTAAGATACACTGGCAGTATTTATTGGCAAACGTTACTTGTTAGACTAGATCTACAATTTAAATTCCAATCATAATCATCACATTCACTTTAGCTCTGTAAGCACTTAGACGCATATGCCAGACAATGGCTTTGGTTTTCATCAGAAAAAGATAACATTGCATAGTTCAGATGCTGAATCGACAGCAGTGGAGAAGTTGGTTAAATGTTTACACTTTTGTCCACTCCATAATAGGCCTATTCTCTCGAACAGCTCTTGTAAAAGTGTCTGTATTTTCTTTCCAATTAGTTATTTTGGTAACAAGTACTTATTTTGAACTGCCAACTGCTATTTGTTACATCTTAAAACCCGTTCTTTAAAGCTGCGCTCACATATTTAGGATAAGTCACAGAAGTATAAAACCTTTGGATTTATGTTTGTAAAAGGCTAATTTAAACTTGCCGGCCACCAGTTGTCTAAATGCTCATGATACATAAAAGTGGGGTTCAAAATGTGTTTGTTTTCAAAGAAATTAAATCTATAAATATTATGTTTCCACATTCATTCCTTTCATGTTGAGGAATATTAAAAATAAGTGCAAACACGGACTATTTTCCTAATCAGTCTCTATAAATCAATCAGCCACACCTGTATGGACATGTATAGAGAGAAGTAGAGAGACAGAGGTAGCAGTTTATAGCATAGGGTATTTCTCGAAGGAAGGTTACGGATTAGCCAATTAGTAGAAACTAGTAGTAACTTTTATGGTAAATGGACTGCTTTTTTATATAGCGCTTTAATCCAAAGCGCTTTACAGTATTTTGCCTGACATTCACCCAGTCACACACACATTCATACACCAAACGTCCCCTAATCCTAAAGGGAAGGGCGTGCGTGCACGCTCTGCTGACACTCCTGCCTATGTTCCATCAGGTCAGATGCTGATGTCTGCCGCTCAGCGGGGGGGAGTGGCCCAGCCTGGAATGCCGCAGGTCTCCAGCGTTATGGAGGATGAGATCCTAATGGACCTGATCTAAACCCGCAGCTTTTTGTTGCTGCTGTTGCCCCTCCTCGGGACACTCTTTATATGAACCCTGTGCAATGACAACAGCTACGTGGCCACACTTCGCTCCACCGGCAGCTGGTGGTGCCGTGACGTTATCGCGTTACAAATGTTCAACATAACTACGGAGCTTCTAATGAGCGTTTTGTTTTCCCCCGGACTGAGCTACTGAGAGTAATTAGCTGAGTGTTGTGTTACCTTCTCATGGACATGGTCACGCCAGTGCTCTCTCTCTCTCTCTCTCTCTCTCACATCCATCTATGTGCTCCAGTGAGCTACAGTAATACTGTACAATGCATATACGTCTGTGGTACATTACAACATGTTATAAATCATGTGCAACTTCCACAACTTCACATTTTATAAGTAAAATGCGGTTTGTGTACATCTTTACCTATTCCCCCCATTTATTTTTTAAAATGTATATAATAAGTTTACTTCTAATGAATTAAAAATATTATTTTATCATGGAGCTTAGCTAATTTGGGCATCTATTCAATTTTTTTATTTTATTTAAAAACAGTTTGTCATATTTTATGCTTTTGTTGACCAAGCTAGGTTAGAACATGATATGAACATTGTAGCGGCGAGGCATGGACTGGTGTATTGACAATAATAGAAGGCACATTGTCTGTTTTTTGCCAAACAGTGTCACAGTGTTAATTTGAACTACTCCAATCTGTTGTGGAACCGAAGTGAGGCCCGTTTGTGCCAAGTAGGCCTACCAGATGGCAGTTGTTGGCCGTGTTTCCCTGGCATTACTCACAATTAGGCTGACCGCATGCGCACATTGCCACCCAACACACATATGTGCTCCGAATGTGTTACTTATGCACACGTCACAAAGCAGATCGCGCACTCACTGTGTGAGCTGCTCAGAGCATGCATGCATATTTTGGTGTATTGCGTGCCCACAGTTGTATAAATATCTTGGTTTGTACTGGCGTGTGTGTGTACTATTTACAGTATATGTACTCCACTGTGTGTTTACGTATGTGTGTGTGTGTATATATACATGCATACATACCCTACATATGAATCATTTTATAAACATTATAGACACTTCTTGCATGCTTGTACTAACCGGAAGTGATGTCAGTCCCCGTCACCTGGGAGACAAGAGACGGTTGCTAAGATACCATGACAGAGGGTTCTTGTTTCTGAGCTTTCCCTGAGCCCTGTTGTCACATGGACTTCATGCGCAGATAGACACACTGGTCCCTCAGTGGCTGGTGCAGCGCGCTCCCGTTTGTTAATCACAGGAGCCTCTCCAATGCGATTCCCTCACCGCTTTGCAGCTATTTATCTCACTGTCCGTGAATAAGCACCTGTCTGAATCCAAGACATTTTCAATATTCCTTATATTAGAGCCACAGGAGTCGCATGCGTCATCCTTTTTATAAGTCACCAATGTCAAGAGAAGACTCAATTCACACCTGGCACTTTTCATGAGTAATCTCTGCAGATCGTTCCTCTGTGGACCGTACCAGCAAGCCGGAAAGCTGAAAGAAAAAAACAAAATCTAAGTGTTCCAGGTTGATTTTGTTTGGCTGTCTTGGTCGCTGGCTGCCGGTGTTGGGGACCGTGACAGGGGACCTTTTGTGAGGGAGGCCTGCGTTTTGGTGCAGGGCAGTGAGTAGGTGATTGTGATTCCATCCTGATCTTGCATGCTATATTGACTTTAAAGAATCAGTCTTGAACCCCTCAAATCAAAAGCTTCTCATGCATCCATCAAGCATTTCTATCAAAATTCCTTACATATGATTGGACTTTGTGTTTATCACGCACATTATAACATTTGGTATGTTTATAAACAGCTAGAGGTCTGGTGTAGCCTATGACGTACCGCTAGGTCGCCATATTGGGGACAAAACTACACCTGGCTTGCTGCTGATTGGCCCGATTATTTTGTACATCACGATTGAGAAACGCTTTTTCTCATTTTCAATGGGAACTGGAGAATTACATCAACAACTGACAATAGCCACTGCTGTCAACTAGGCGGTGTAGTCAGTTTTAATACACATAGAGCAATTCAGCACTGCAACTACCAATGAGTGAAACGCAGCTTAAGATGATGGCTTACATTATCCAAGCAACAAGTCACTACAAGCTGGAAACACCAGCGACGACAAGTGTGCGTCTCCCTCTTTTGACATCCGTGTGAACGTGGGGCACATACATAGCACGGGGACACAGCACTGGGTTAAAAGGGTTTATGGTGCAGAGGTTATCTGGCCTGCAGGGGGAGATGTTGAGAGGGTCAGCCAGGGAGTCGTTCTTGCTTGACCAACAAGGCCACGTGGTCGAGGCTTGTAAGCCCAGGGCAGACGGCCCGGGTGGAGCATAAGCGCACAAACCACATTCATCTTTTTGGCTTCTGTGGGGGGGAACAACAGCAGAGATGCTTAAGGTTCTGGTGTCAGGGTTAGACCAATGTGACCGCTGCCTATACAGGAATGTGTCCAGATAATAGCTGCAGTGTTTAAGACATACTCCCTCAAACGTTTGTGGGTTGTCCTTTTTTTCTTATTTTTTTTCTATCACAGAGGTCACTGCCTGTGCTTTAATAATCAGTTTCATATCTCATTCCATGTTGTCATCATTCACAATGTTATCATGGATGCAGCCATTATAGGATCAGATCTTTAGGGGTAAATCACAAATGTCACTAGCCTTATCAATCAATAACAATATGTTTCTATGCTTGCATTTGCAATGGCGTCCTGTTTATTAAATGGTGAGGTGAGCAGGGGTCTGGGGTGGACTTTTAGCATCAAACACTTCAATTTACTGCATTCTTGTGAATTTCTAGGTGCCAATTGTACGTGCCTTTTATGCACCAATTTCTGGTGGAAATGTCTGTAAAATAGAATAAAGCAAAATAAAAATTCTGGGAGAGGGGACGATTTGAAATATAATGCAATAAGGGTCTCACGTGTTGTGTATCCCTTTCAAATTCATCCTAAAATCTTCAACTTTGTGTAAGTTCACAAAATAAAATGTTAAACGGCTGAAACTATTTTAAAAAAAAATTTTTTAGGGGTGCTGACATTTTTTGGGGAATGCTTGGGTCTAAAAACGACCATGGATGCAGCATAAAACCAGCAATAATGTCCCGAAAATGACCACGCACACACACACACACACACACACACACGCACGCTCACACACAGACACAGACAGCAGGAACACGTGCAACAATCCGGCCTGTCCTGAGAGATGGAAAGCTCTCTATCTTCATGAGATGTTGTAAAGCCTCATTGCGGTCCCCATCTTTATTCATCTACGTGCCTGTGAATGGAAGCCGCTCAATCTGTCAGTCAAAGGCTGCACTGATACACCGCAGATTGAGAGAGCTAAACTATATGGGGCTGGGCGGGGGGTGAAACCCACACCACAACCTGAACAGACACTGCAGCAGGGAGACACCAACGGAAGGGGAGGGTCATGTCTCCTTTCCAATAATGAGGAGGCAGATATGAGGTGACAGAAGGTGAGAGGAGAGAAGTCTATATCAAGCGTGAGCGAAATTGAGAGGTTCGGGGGGTAAGGGCGGTTAAAATCAAGCGTGTTGTTGACGTATTGTTGTGAAAGGACAGCGGCACAGAGAGAGAGAGAGATGTATGAAGCGCGGAGAAACGGGAGGGAACTTGGTGGTGATAGTTAGTGAGGGAGGGATATCTACTGCACTGTTGTGTGACTGGAAATTTAATGTAGAGAGGGAGGGGAGAGTAGACGCGAGTAGGCAGGGAGGGGGAAATATAAGGAGGAGGAGGAGGAGGGGGGAGGGGGGGAGGGCGGGTGTGCAGCGAGCGACGCAATGCAAAAACTCTGCGAGTGAGCGAGCGCGTCCGCTCGAAATGGTATTCCTGGGAGCCGGTGTGGGCTAGGCTGAGGAACAACAACGCTATAGACCTCTATAGGCGCACTGGCGAGGAAAGGGCTTCGTAGAGACTTGAAATTCAGGGATTGTGCCAACCGCAATCGCGCAAGGGCGCATTTGTCTGCACAACATAATGTAGCCCGTGCATGTATATGTGGAAGGCAAAAATAAATAGCCTGCCACTATAAACAGTAAGCGTGGCTGCTGTGGTTAAGTCGTCATTTATGAGAGCGAAAGAGGTTGCCACCCCTCCTCCACCGCCACCATGCAAATGTGCGTGTGTGTGTGTGTGTGGGGGAATAATACGCGCATGTGTCCGTTAACGGGGAAAGAAAGGGGGGGGGGTACGGGGGTGAGAGTGTGTGAGCGAGCGAGAGCGACATTGAAAGTTATCAAACCACCGCTAGTCACCCGTCGCTCGCTCACGTCGTCTAACCACACGCAACGACGGACACGTGTGTAACCAACAGTCACCTGCACACTTGACTTGAACACGCACGTACAACTGCCGAACATTGGAAGATATTCGACCAATTAACCACCACAACCAAAGCCTTTATGTAGGAAGCGTCTCCGTGAGCAATCTAGGACGTGCACACACTTCTGATCGCGTTTCTGTTTGTATTTTATTCATCTGGAGAAATGTTGCGGGAATGGTGATGGAGGGGGTGGGGGTAATCATTCAGTCGTTCATAGCCTACTCCTATATTTCCAAAAATGCTCGTCTAGACTCGTCTTTCTATGAATGTGAATTATTATTTATATATTAAAATGCACGTAGGCTGTCAATCTTGAGAGTGAGCAGCACACAGGTGGGGCTCGCGCTCCGCATGCGCTTGTGCGTTGCCAAGGGAACCAGTCAAGGAGCAGAGAATGTTACGTAGCCTATACCCCCCCCCCCCCACACACACACACAAACACACACACACACACACACACACACCACAACCACAACCACGCGCATCCACGCGATATCTTGCTGACCACATTTACATTTTTATCCCTAATAATAATCATCTGACGCGTGTGTAATTGTCTGTCTAATTTTACACTCGGCGGTAGCTTGAGGCCTAATGACCTAAAGCATGCGGCTTAAAAGTGGACCTCCGTTTGACATTCAATTAGCCTACCGGATAGTTGATGTTTTGGTGTGAAACTCAGAGAACACTGCTAAATTCATATCACGTTCCAGATGCACTTAATCGCGATCCAGAGACGTTTGTAAGTTAAATAGGATGTTAGTGTTCTGAGACAATTCGTATTGGTGGCATCCAGTCCCAATGCTTTGGAAAGGGTGAATACACATTTGAGGGCGGGAGAGAGAGAGAGAGAGAGAGAGAGAGAGAGAGAGAGAGAGAGAGAGAGCACATTAGCGAGCAAGTGAGGGAGGAATAGAAGCAGAGAAGACGTTGTCGGCGACTCTACCCATCCGCAGTGGAATACACAATATATACATACATTTTTCAAGGTAAGGATTTGGCCATGCGGGGATGTGAACGTGTCTCGATCACTGTTTTGCTCTGCCTTAACTTAATTGCGATATTGCGAAAAGGCGATTTTCCACCGTAAGGTAGGCATCGATCACTGATATTTTCTGGTAGCTCGTATCATTTGGCGTGATGCGGATTAATTTGGCATCACGGTGTTTCTCCTATGTGCGCGTGTTTGTTGTGTGCGTGCTGCGTGTGCTTGTGACTGTGAACACGGCTCCGTTTCGGTGGCACCTGCGCGACTGCATGCGTATATTCGTGTAAATAGCAAATGTGCTCTCAGTTGGCAGATTCAGTCGGAGATAACAAAAATAATCTCTAAAAATCATAACGTGTGTCTCTACTCTAGCCTATTAAACATAGGCCTCATTTGCAATAGTCTTTGATGAGTTGTTGCAATTATGAGGAAAAAAGTGTGTTTTCTGTGCTGTTCGTCATAGTAATTTGCCTGAGATCCGTCGATGCCATTAGGCTATTCCCAACACAAACTTTATGCTTTCCAGTTTTTATTCTTAGCAGGATATTTGACAAGAAAAAAAACACTATCTGGTTTAACCTTGGAATAAGCCATGGATGAAGCGTGCTGTGATAACCTCAGCGCTTGTTTCGTTTTCCGCATGGACAATTAGCGCTACATCATCTGCACAGTTTAACATTAGTTCGTTTGCTTTGGCCTTGCTGGTGACCCCGAAATAGTCGGGCAGCCTCCTTGCGGATTTATCCCGCGGGCTGAGCTGAGTTGGGCTTCGGGTTTGGTTTTGCCTTTAGCCTGTGAGTCAGAGCCCCTCGATAACAAGGAGCAGATAGATTAGGCCTGATGAATGAATATCTACCGCCTCTATCTGCAACACAATGATACGGTTATGAGAGGATTTAGATGCTAATGCGCAGCGTTTCAGAGAATCTGAAGCTGAGGGCTGGCAGAATGAGATTGTTGGCAGTCTGCGGGATGATCCAGGAGGTTCTGATAGGAAGACCTAATGGGGTGTTGAGGGGTGAACTGGGGCACTGGGGCAGGATTAGACATAGGGTGAGGCCTTGAGCTGTGGTGGGGGCCCTTCCTAGATACAATGTTGCTGTTGGAAAAGAAGCAGGAAGGTCTTTATGTTTTCTGTTTGACAAATTGGGCTATTGAATAGGGATAACGTTTTTATTATGCATGCCCTCTGAGCAGGCATACTACTGCTATGTATGTACTGGTTTGATCCAGTAGCCTATAGTTTAGTGTTTATTGCAGTAGCTGTGAAAGTCTCAATAGCTTTCATACTCAGCTGTCAGGTAAATTGCCATGACATATAGCCTTTATGAGAGTATGGTTTATACTATATTGATTCCATTAGGTCAACTGGACCCATAGGAGTAAAACTTTAGGATGATGGTAAGCCCTTATGTTTCCTGTAAATGTAACTTATTGTATCTGCTCATATGTAGGTTTACACCAAAGTAAAGCCACTCGGTTCAATGCAAGGCCCTGACATTATGAGAAGGATGTCACATGATATCGAATTTAACAAATAGTCTTCCCGCTGAGGGCAACTTTTCAAAATATCAAGACATCTCCTACAGAAAGACAGCTCTAAATGCAACTCAAAATGTCAACGAAACCTTGCTGTAACCCAGTGAAAGTTGACCTTACCATTTCAGTCCCCTACCAAATATCCCCTTAATAGTTGTATTAATAAGACCATGGTCCAGGTTAAAAGGTAGCCAGTTACAAGAACAAGGCAAGAAATTGGTTTTACACACAAGAGTTATTTTGGGATGAATTGTTTGGACCGTTCACTCATTTCTGGAAGGAATAGTGTGATGGGACATATTCATATTAACATAATAAATCATAATATGGTACATTCATCAGTCAATTCCACTTATAACCATTGTACAATAATAGTAACTGATAGGTAGACTCTCTTTTCTCTGTTAGGCAACTTAGAAACATGTCAGCAATATCAGTTCTCCAGTGTCGCCAAGCACCTACATGCTTGTTGTCTAATTGATGCAGCTTGCTCATGTGTTGGTTTCTTTGCAAATATAAATAAATCACAACCTTGAAGATCCACTGAGAGTCTTTATTTGTCAGAATTCCCACCACAATAGCTAGTGACCTGTTGAGAGAGACAAGCTCTCCTAACAGCCTGAAAGTAGAAGCAAGACTTAGGATAGTCTTGCTTTTACATCTTCACAGGACATAGCCACCACCTTGAACTAATATAAACTAGAATATTATTGAGTTAAATAGTTAAACTGATAAAATGCATGTTTCACAAGGACATCTTAAATCGTCTTAACGTTGGCATTTAGTGTGTTGCATTGGTCAAGCTCAGTTTAAGGGGACAACTAAATTTGACCATAATCACGTAGAGACTTTTGTAAGGATTTACTTTACTTTTGCTTCCACTTTGTTGTGTATAGAAGTCTTTATTGGTTATTGACAATATGACACAAAACATACAATTACTGGCTTCATTGTCAATGCAAAGGTTGCTGTTGTTGTTATACCAAAGCTCTGAAGATTGACATGGTTGTTTTACAGCATGATAGAGTAACCCTTAATTTACTTTATCTGTGCCTCCAACATTTCCACCAGCCCCATAACTTCAAAGAAGAGGCAATCTAATGTGCGTCCTCTAATTGCTCTCATTTTAAATGTCAACCATTAATTTTTTACACATATGTACGCCGGCCATTCAAAATGAATGTCTGAGTCTTCCCTCTGTAAATAATTACGCCCTGGTTGAGCGCGTTCAGGCATCGTGCTCTTTAATTTTAACGCTCCACCATTTGTACATAGCTGATGAGCTTGATGAAAACAAGCACGCGGGTTAACAGGGACATGGTAAATTACAGCTGCACACCTGGCCGAGAGGGATGGTATGGCATGAGATAATTCTCCCTCTCATCACCCCACCTTACCACGGCAACAGCGTTGTGCTCTTCCCGCCTGTATCCATGCCATCCCAAATAGCCTATACCTGGGTTAATTCGCACATTCAGCTGATGTTGAGAAAGACACAACAGGCACACGGGGTCTTAAAGGGTGTCGGAGGAGGTCGTCGTATAAGTGATTAGCTGTGAAATAATGTTGTCGTTGGCGATTTTCAACTGAGGAGTGATGCCTTTGGTCCTGGTAAAACACAGCGCGTTTTTTCCCAGTCTCCTATACTGGGGGACAAAGGGACGCATTAATTCTGAGAGACCCACGTTCCGGTATTAGCATGCGCGGAGAATAACTATTGCCCTACATTTTCTGTCTGTGCGGAGCAACCCGTGTGTTGTGTGTGTCACTGCAAGGGGGTGCATGAACACTTTGTGTGCACGTGCACTCCCATTTGCCTGTGTGTGTAGTATATGTGTGTCTGACAAAGTGTACGCTTTTACACTTACACTGTGTGTGTGTGGCACTCATTTGAGTGCATTTAATTGTGCGCGCGACAGTGCTTGTACATATGTAAGGGCAGCTGGTGCTGTGTGCGTGATAGATACAGAATATAGTTGACACAGAAGCTGCTTTAATCAGGTCAAGCTGGTCACTGATCCGGTGGCAGTGATTGATAGGCAAGAGTCTTGCTGACGCTCACAGGTTTGAGGTTGGAGTTGAGTGCCAGAGAGACACGGGCAGAGGCTGCAGTGACAAACCTCAAGTTATCCCTTGTTGCAGCAGTGGAAGAGCGATCTGCTGAACTAGCAATTTGTATACCATATCAGTGCTGAGTGTGTTCCTAAGCATTCCCTAAAATCAGAGTAGAAAAGGGGATGCTATATATGCACGTGTTAATAAAACGCACAACAATAAATAACACATGTATTTTAAATATGATCTACCTGATATTTTAAACCTTACTATAGCAGCAACTATTTTCTATGTCTAGATGTAGTGGAGTAGAGCATTAAGTAATATAATACTTTCTGTGTGTTGTATTCTGGGTTCCTCTGTTCTTTGTGTTCATGTCTGGCCGGCTGGCATGCTCCTATATGTGGTCTAGTGGTCTGGGTGTTGGGCTCCCAGCCAGAAGGTTCTGTGTTCAAACCCCAGTGTTGACCTACCTGTAAGCATCCCCCTGTTCCTGGTAGTTGGTTGCACCTTGCATGGCAGTAATCACCATGGGTGAGTGTTAGGCAAAATACTATATAAATGCAGTACATTTCTTTTGAGATGCTGGCGCGCATAGTGTGCCATCTAGTGGGAGAAAGTCATATAATGTCACTTTAAATGAGCTCCTCTACTGATTGGACCTCACAATTGAATGGGTGCATACAGAACTGCTTTATTGACACTTCACTGACTCTTCTGTGTCAGTTTGTTGGGCCTGTTTGATCGGGATAACTGACAACTTGTTTTTGATTTGTTCCTACTGCCGTCCAAAGGCTAACCACAGCTAACCACAGTAACTACGATCTGGTCAAAATTGAGTTATTAGTAAAAATGAACTTCTTGAAAACTTCTTGATATACAGTATCTTGCAAAAGTGAGTACACCCCTCACATATTTGCAAATATGTGAGCATATCTTTTCAACAACAATGAAGAAATGACACTTTTCTGCAGTGTAAAGTAGTGATTGTACAGCTTGTAGAACAGTGTAAATTTGCCGTCCCCTCAAAATAACACAACACACAGCCATTAATGTCTAAACTGCTGGAAACAAAAGTGAGTACACCGCTAAGTGAAAATGTCCAAACTGGGCCACTGTAGCTCCAGGGTAGGCACACTGGCATGCAATAACAGTTGTACTGGGGTCAGGTTGGTTTTAGGAATACTAATTAAATAGCAATTAAGCAATTTTACCATATCCACATATATTTCACAAGGATTAACATTTGCAGACACTCCTATGACACTCATTACTGCTGATGTATGTGAATTCACCCAGAAGATGGACAGCTGCTGTTCTTTCCTTCATCTCTGCATATTGTGTGGAGTACTGACCCATCCACAGTGGAAAAGCTAGGCTGCCTATATGGTGGTGGGGTTGATATAATTAGCTGCGATGGCTATGATGGAGTCCCCCACCATGCATGTGTTTCAGCCCTCGGGGAACAAGATGACTGTCCAGGAATTAATTCTTGAATAATAGTTGGGAGAATGGCAATGGTTAATGGCATAAAATATATAAACATAACCCATTCAAATGGCGTAATTAGAAATGGTCGAGATTTCTCCGGGAAGAAGATATTCTATACTGTGACCCAAAGTGGAGAGGGCTGCCCAGAGATAAAACAACGCGGATTGGTTGTCCTCCTCTCATGACTTGTCAAGAAGAGTTGTGTGTTGGCGCTCGCTGATAGTTTTTGATCCTCTATTTGACAAATGTAATGTAACGTGGGCAGGAATCAGCATGGCATGTCTCGACCATATCGTAGGCCTCAACACAGGCACTTGAGCGAGCAGCGTTTACAGTTACAGTTAAGCATATGCTTTTTGGAGGGAGCTGGCCAGAAAGAGCAGTAAGTCTGTTGTTGCTAATGCTGCGTTTAATGACGGTGATGAACACCATCAATCATGTTGGTCTAAATTAGATTACGTATCAGTAAAATGTGATGGTTTAACGATGGTGGTCATGCTTCACTGAATGCCACACATCTTCAACTGCATCCATGCCATGATGTCCTGGCAATTTGTTTTGGGTCAGTGGGAGTGTAACAGCTCAGTGCAGCATTGCAGATTAACGCTGTGGGCCTTTCCCGGCTGGTTGAATGCAAAACCGTTCTGGCGCGCGACAAGAAATCTATCCATAGAAACTGTTGTACATGCACATGTTAAGAGTGGGCTTCATGATATTCCTGTAGTCCAGGGGTAGGGAATCCTGGTCCTGGAGAGCCGCAGCCCTGCATGTTTTAGATGTTTTCCTGCTCCAACACACCTGATTCTAATGAATGGGTCATTATCAGGCTTCTAACACACACATTTCTAACTTTGTTCATTAGAATCAGGTGTGTTGGAGCAGGGAGACATCTAAAA
>JAODOY010049408.1:0-18905 GCA_025399855.1 Forbesichthys papilliferus | reverse complement strand
CTAACTGTGTGTGTGTGTGTGTGTGTGTGTGTGTGTGTGTGTGTGTGTGTGTGTGTGTGTGTGTGTGTGTGTGTGTGCTAAAGGGTCAGATGGGTGTTCCATAGGGGTGCGGGTGGTGAAAGTCATGCTGTGTCTGGCCTGGCTTGGCACAGAGGAAAGGAGTCAGGCCGCTTTGCCTAATGCTTTCATCTGCCACGTCGCAATTAGCCTTCAACAGCTTACTGGGAGAAAAGAAAGACCCCTCCAAACCATGTATCAATCACTGTGCATATCCGATACAGAGAAACGTTCTAAAAATGTAATATTAATAATATCAAGGCTATACTGCCACTCACACACCCACGATATAAGTTGTGGTTGCATTTTGGTTGAGAAGAACTATGCGATCCAAGATGAACATAAATAAGTAACCAGATCTCACAAGAGGCCATGGGTATTTGGGATCCCATGAATGAATGTACTGGAGAAGTTACAGTCGATTGCATCTGGTTCCCTGAAGTAAGAGATCATTTACAAGAGGCAAACCGGTCTTCGGGACAAATTAAAATGATGGTCCTGACTTCCTTCCTTCTTTTTCCTATTTCAACCCCCAACCTCACACAACACAATCTGCCTTCGAAAAGGGAGTGTAAGCACTTAAGTGCAGATGTACGCATGCAAGAGCTTCTTCTCCTAATCCGTCTTTCACTCTCCTTCTTTGTTCCATTCTGTCACTCACTCACACAAACAAACACCAAACACCCCTTTACAGCTCTCAGCAGTCCCAATTTCCCACAAAAGGGCAGGTGTCCGAGCCCTCCAAGCACTAAAGGGCCACATATCCCACACCAACACATTTGTTCTATTACCCCAGAGAAATAATTGCCGTCACCATACATGGTTTCTCAGTTTGTCCATTTTATGTTGTATTCATTGTGCTCTAAATGTTATGCACACCTAAACATGAAAGTTGATGTGCCATTGAGAAGAAGGTTAAATATATGCTCTCTACAGCCGTCCTGGAGGTCACAGCGTGGCACCATGGGGATTATGTAAATAGCCTGACATAAGGTCAGGTGTGATTGGTCCGGCAATTCAATCACACTGCATTGTGGTGGAGAGGTGAACTGTATTTAGATGTGAACTGTTCAAAGACCTCCTCCTCGGCCCTGAAGAGGACATCCAGGTGCAGGGAGTTTTCGACACCTATGGTGAGAAACGGGACTGTGCGACGTGTCGTTTCTGTAACCACAGCTGGTCAGGACACACATACAAGATCACACACAGACTTCTCAGCTCACAAACTACCTTCACGCAAACTCGCAAGCTTGTTTTCACACCAGTTATAACTTTGGCTATTCCCTTAAAGCCGCCTGTACCATCACACCTTGGCTCACATATGGTGGCTGTTTGAAAATTAGCAAAAGGTGTTTTGCCAGCCTTTCAAAGTGTTCCAGGAGCCCCCCAGACAGCCTGGAGCTAGACCCCAGTCCCATCATCAACCATTCTGCTATGGTTAAGCTCAACTTATGAGTCCCTCTATGTTTTGCTCGCTCTCTCTCTTCATATAAGGTTTAACAAGACCAGAGCTGAAACCAGGTGATGTGGCCCTTTTTTCCTCAGCTCCAGGCCAGCACTGTTTTGCAATGGCGCCCAGTCCTCACTAAAGCTTTTTAAAGAGAATTATCAAAGATCTCTTTCTGCTTTGTCTGCAGAATTTGTTACAAGAGCCTGAAACTTGTAAAATAGTTGCAGGGAGTAGCCTGGAGGTGGATACAACCACCATATGTACTGCAGACTATGAATGGTTTCACCCCCAATTTCTTCCACCGCATCCCTAAAATGTTTCTATTACTTCCACTGCTTCTTCTATACCGGCCAAGTGACTGTCGCAGTGTAATGGCCATGGCGTGCCCATAAAGACTTAGTCATCTCCTGCAGCACATTGGCCCTAAGCTGCTGGCTGGCCTCAACACATGTCACGAACACATGATTACTTCTGACCTGATATGTTTATGTGTGCAAGCGAACTGGACACTATCGCATGTTGTACCCTCTAAATATACACATCCTTTGACTGTGTATTTTTATTTGCCACTGGAATAGGATAACCCCTGGGGCTTGATTGTGTTAAAGCAACTATTGTTGAGTAGCCTTGGTGAGAGCGCTTTCAAAATCCACCCCAAAAGCCTGCTTCCTGACTCCCGAACCGGGTTCACAGCGAGCGGTGTAGGAGTGGGAAAGCAGCAAAACCTATATTGCTTTTAATGTAAACATTTTGACACAGTTTATAGTCAAATGGTGTGAACCGGTCAAAATAACTGGCACAGTGCATTTATGGTTGTTCAAAATATGAATAGTAGTTCATATGAATTTAGAAACTCATCAATATAATAGTTTTATATGAAACCCACAACAGGGAGTGGAGCAAGGATACACACACACACACAGACTAGTTTTAGTGCGTATTTCTTTGTGTTTTGTGTATAATTGACAGAGAAACATGTGAACTAAAACTAGCCTTCAAATGCAATACAATTTCTCTTTGACCAAACAATTTTTACAACATACATTTTTGAAAATACATCAAACTGGTTAAAGAAAATCCAACTAAAAGTTAACAATATGAAATCTTGCATTGATCATCAAGACATCAAGGTTTGATGGCAAGTTCATTTTCTCATCTAAATTTCGCCCGTAATCGCACAATAATGTACACCATTGTCTGTAGGGGCTTTAGGATACATTAACAAATGTTGCAGTAGGAGCGAGAAGGACAAAAGACTCAAGCACCTACTTTGTCTTCCTTTGTATCGCCTGCCATCGTGTGAGACCGGTTCTTTAAGCCCGTCTACCAATTGGATGGTGTAGTAGAGGGCATACACCCCCATGCAACAAACACACACACACACACATATCTTTAGGCTTAGATGTGACACCAATCGCACTTTCTCCCCTTCGCACACTGGCCGTGAGTCCAAAAATCCCTCTCTCTCTCTTCATGTGTCTTTCTTGTAACGCTTCACTGACTAAAAAGGAGCACCAGTGGCATTTGACTGTGGACGTGCACAGACATGCCTGTCCACAGTTTCTCTCAGGAGCTCTTCAAGCCATGGCAGCTCCAGTGCCACACACAACACACACCCACATGCACGCATTTTGAGTCACACTCAGGCACAAAAGAAGAAGTGGCCTTTCTTGTCTGTCCAATTGTCACCGTTTCTCCGGATGTATGTCTTTGAGCAACAGATTCTCTCCAACAGACAGGAAATAAACAATGTTTTCATCAACCAGCTGGATAGGCCATAAACTGCCTCAATTCCTGGAGTGGGAAGGCCGCTCCATAACTGATTGACACTGCTGTGGCCTACATGGAATTCCAAGCCAATGAATCTCTGTGTGCCGCCATTTGAGCCATGCACTACCGGTCTGTGCACATCTTGACAGCTCGTAGCATCTGTAAAGTTTCTCGCCAAGATCACCAACAACAACGCCTATCCCACCATAGCTCTTGGGTCGACACCCCCTCATCCCCTTCTTCTTCCTGAGCTCCTTACACCAATCTGAACCTAAGACATTGTACATCTGCTCAACATGGCCGCCGCCTTCAGTATGTGAGCTTCGAATAGCTAACAGTCATGGAGGCCTATGTCGCAGTATACAGGCTAGGGCACATAACCGCACCATGGATGTCTTTTTAGCTGTCAATGTCTTAGATATCCAAAATATTTACTATTAAAGAAAATCTATTAGAATTTCCGATTAGGAGGACATATATCATATATAAATAGCAATGTTGGAGATATAATACCAAATGTCAAAATTATACAATGTGTACTATATTGTTTGCACTTGATGTTAATTGATCAAACTAATACTACTATACTACTACTACTACTACTACTAATATTCATATTTATATTCATATTCATATTAATAATAATAATAATAATAATAATAATAATAATAATAATAATAATAAAACTTTATACAAAATAAATAAGATGAATTTGTAACTTTTTTTCTAACTTTTAATAACACATGACCACAGGCCCAAATATAAAAGAAACAACAATTATTGTTTGTTTCAATTTATAGGTTACATAATATGTAACTTATAAATACATGTTATGTCAATATTGCCCTAATAATTAGCCCATTAACATATAGGCTAATTATAATAGGAATCCCATCATGAATTTACCTATTTATGGGTAAATTATACAAATACATATGAATCAACCTTATTTTTATACAGTTGGTAAAAGTTTAATAAAATATATAGCCTTCCCCGGTCTTGTAACATATCTGAATGAAGTATTAATTATTGCATTTTCAACATTGTATCTCTTAGTGGCCTCAATGGCCAGCCTTCTCATATGTCCAAGGAACGACCGCCTGTCACATGCATTACTGTGGCGATACATCAAACTCTTGATTGATTCTGCGGATTAAATGTTCGATAAAGATCCGATTCCATCATCGACTGTCAATCTATCCAGGAAAGTAGAAAAAAAATTGTTTAATGAAAATGTTCCTCGAGAAGTCATCATTTTTGTGTTGTGATATTATATGCACGGACCATATTAGGCGATTTTGGGCTACCCTATATCATATTGGTTCGTTTAATAAAGACTACTTTCAAATGTATAGACTAATTGTATCTTTGTTAGAATATGGAAATTTCAGGAAGACTCAAGAGCAATGCCCCATAACATAGATGCCGCGTAATATTGCCAGTAAGGATGATTCTACGCACTTAGTTTTCCGGTGTGATACTGTAGTTAACTTTCGCACTAATTGTTTCTTTTGTCCGTTAAATAGTGACCCTAAATACGTTTGCTACTAATTTGCCTTTCAAAGCCACATGTAAAATAGCTTTCAGAGACCGTCCAGCAAAGGTTCGAAGTTTCACTGATTCCAGCTCCCTGGGCCACACCAACCAGGCAGCTTATAACTTAGTGTGCGAGTACTCCGGGGCAAAATGGCACAAGCACGCTATTTTGTTTGTATAATAATAATAATAATAATAATAATAATAATAATAATAATAATAATACAACTTGTGTCATAGTTTAATTTTATCTGTGTTTAATAGTGAGGAGGGGCCAAATAAATCCAGTAAGAGAGAGAGAGAGAGAGAGAAACTAAGATTGAGATGAGAGATGAGCCAACTGCAAACCAGACAGGAAGGTCCTGTATGTGAAATCTAACAGGTAAACGTTAGAGTCCCGGATTGTACTGCAAAACCAACAGTAACCTTCTCACGAAATATGATAAACCAAAAGACAAATACCACGGTATCTTAACCTGTGCTACGGTATTCAAAGTAAGACTTTACTTATTATCCTAATTGTTAAAATAGTCTGGGAAAATATTGAACTGATCCTGAAACTTAAATATCCAAACTACTAATTATTTATATATATATAAAAAAGTGTTTGTTTGGCGATCAAATGTTAGGTCATAATATATAGGCTATATTGGAGAATGTCAAAGGTATGATACCATTGTGCGAGCTAAATGCATCAAAGTTATAATGGGGCGAAATGCATTGCAGAAAACAAATGTAGGCTATCAATCAGAAATAGGCAGCAAAATGTTAGATTATATATGAAAATTTAAAATAAAATGATTGTGGAAACCATTATAATATGAGTTTGTGTTTATGTGCTTTAAATATATATGTATATATCACCACTATTAGAAATGACAGGATATAAAACTTAGCCTAGACTACTTGAGAATAACTTTAACTAGGCTACATTTATGTGTTTTGCTATGTAAGATTAATTCTCAAACAAATGTTAAAGACCAATGCATTTACACTTATTACGTTGTAGCCTCAGCACAGGAAACACTGAGTAATATCTCATATTTGGTCATATGTATCCAATCGAAAACTCTATTTGGGCCTACTGTGAAGTAGAATCACCAATGCCAGCTCTGGTTTTGTTAAATTGACTAAAATCTCAAATAACATTTAAAAGTTTAAAGTAGTCTAATTAAAGGTACAGTAATTAATATACATTAAATCCATAATGGCTGTAATGGAAAAAAAAAAACATGAATTCAGAATCCACGTGCCTGAGTGTGTATGTGTGTGTATGTGCCTGACCCGTGGCCCCGAAACACAGCGTGGCCGGGTAATGTTGCCCGTGAAGGCCCGCTTGCTTCTCCATAAACTATGGGATCCCAGAGAGAAGTCACAGCAGCCAGCCATAAATCATCCGGTCGTATTAAAAGCTTAGGTATGCCCCTAACCAGGTCATCGGTCTGAAATTTATGGCATCACTTATGTTGGGAATAGATTGTTCTAACGAAATTCATCAACTTCAGTTGTGTGCTTCGCACACATTTACTATTTCTAAAACACAGAGCGCCTCCACACATGCCCGACGTATAGCCTACCGTGTAAGAATAGCGATGCATGTGTTCTAAGTTAGAAGAGAGCGGGTTTCTTCTTTACACATAATCAGCTACCGCTCTTTATTGTGAACGTCGTAATCTACAGCACAGACTAGGCAAACATCGTTAAAACAACTATCCATTTACAGACTGTCAACATTATTTTTATATCTTGACATTTCTATCGAAATCAATAGGCTAGAACATTAAAAGCATATGTTTGTGTGTGTGTGTTTGTGTGTGTGTGTGTGTGTGTGTGTGTAGGTGTGCGTGTGTGTGTGTGTGTGTGTGTTAAGTATGCTATGTTATCCAATTTAGGAATAAAAAAAACATACTTATGACTAGTTCTAGTTTGTCTTAGAATGGATGGAATAAACCCAAGGATCATTATGGGCCTAGTGGTTCTAAATACTTTTGCACAAATGTGTTGGTAGAAATGCTGAAACTTAAGTATTCCTGGTCAGATATGTAAAACGTCAAACGTTGCTAACAAAACGTGAAATCAGAGCAGAAAGCTGTGAGTGAATCACTTTGTGAACCAGTGGCCCTACTTAGACTATTACTGGCAAATGCAACTCACGCCAAATGTGAGATTCGCCATCTCCCTGCCATATAGTGGAATAGAATACAATGTATAGTTAAAAACTAATTTGCGATAATCATGTCTTGAAAAGCAGATGAAAACATTAACAAGACAGACATTGAGAGATAGCAAATAAAAGCGAAAAACTGTTTTGTGAAAGTCGACAATACCTATCGATTTTACGCAAGCACATCAACAAAGGGCAGCTTGCTCTGGTTTCTAATATAAAGACGCTACACGAACAAACAATACATAAAACAACAATAGCATTCCCATTTTCTTTATTGGGACGACATTTGACTTTAAAAATAACGATACAACTGTGTAGAAATTGTATGATGATTGATACGTTTCCTATCCTAATTGATAACTGTAAGTTATTTATATGGGAATTAAACAATAACTTAAATGTAGGAATACACGTACATTTCCAAAAGTGACCTCTGACCGGATCTTGTCAAACAGGCCACGCACCTCTAAAACCCTAAAATACACGCAGCTGACATAGGGAAAGTGTGTGTCTGGTCATGGCTCGAGCTGCATTCCCAGGAGCTAGAACGGGCACCGAGATTCGACTCCCTGTTGAGATACACTAAAGACTGATTTGCCTAAAGAGATAAAGAATAGACAATAGCTTGTTTTAACATGATGTTAGGGAAACGAATACACAACTACAATTGGTGTAGTATCTTTCGACGAAAATCGATAGAACATGCCCAGGACGATTCGTTGCGTAAAACATGTTTTATGGGGACATTATTACAAAAACGCCCCTAAGCATTCGTTAGAAAAAAAAGAAGAAAATAAATAAATAAATACATTTCCTGAGATAAAATTACATTTTCCACAAAATACTACAGCAACCTTGTTCCGGGTGTTGTTTGCTCATTTTTGCTTTAGTCAAAACGTAGCAGGAAAACCTTTACGCATCACCTAACCAAACCCATATTAAACCAAAATAGATCATCTTACCTTCAACGGTGTACACCGCGGGCAGAAAAATGCTGCATAAAACCATTCTGCATAAGTAATCCATTGTCATAACCTGGTCAAGTGGACATGTAAATAGACCCACGGGAGAGAGGAAACAATCCTATGTGCTCCGGCGCTCCACGCTCCACGCACACAGTCCCAGCCGCGTCAAGACACCAAGACGGGAGTTACCTCCATACACAAAATGTGTAAATTCGGATACTTGCAGCGGCCCAAGGGAAACCACCGTAGTGGAGTTTTATCAAACCCTCGACTTGTTCTTGTGTTTCCCGATGTGATTAATTAAACCAGAGAACATGCAACGAGCATAAATCTCCCAGTCAATATACCGCGCACCGGGTATACCGAAAACAAGTTTCCCCGTTCGCAAATTATTTTCTCCAATGTTTCGTTGACGTTCGACGACAGCATTAATGTGGTCCTTTCACACAGTCCTTCAGGGGAGATTCAATCCAAATACTTTTCTTCTGAGGCTCAAGCAAAGGAGAAAGCCGGAACCCTGTCAAAATTAGCCTCCGCTACGCATGCAGAAGCACACAAGCACCCATGTTTAAATGCAGTTCCAATGAACACCGCATTGGCTTAGATATATTCTGTAGATCCCTGAGCGAATTGATCGGCGTGGTCTGGTAAGCGTATGCTCTACTCGGCGTGTGCATTGGAATGACTAAAGGTTATAGCCAATACTGAAACACTGGGAGAGAGGAGGGGGGGAGAGAGCTAGAGAGAGAGAGAGAGAGACACACACACTCGGGCCATGGGAGGAGGGGTTACGAAGCAGCTGTCAGTCTCTCCTAGAGTCACACCCCCGCAACTCCATCTCGGATAGTCTTCCTGCCTTCAGCTACAGTCTTTCCATACTCGGGAATCCATACAGAGAAACGGTTTATTTGGACAGGGGCATAGCGCCCCCCCGCGGGATGTTTCCAGTTCATTGGTCAAAAATGGAAAAGGACGAGCTTTTGCTGAGTTTTGGATTTCGTCCTGGGTTTGTTGTTTGAGTTGACGTGCATATGGCGTGCATGTGGCCTGTGCATGTGGCGTGGTGATGTAAATTGGCAAAACCAGACAATATATATTTTTTTATGACTTGGGAAGCATTACTTGTGTGTTTTTTGTACAGAATTTCATGGTCAAAAAGTTGTATAAAAATCACGGCACACATAGGCGATTCTGATTTAAGCAATCGGAATAGAAGGGTATTGCTTTCTTACATTTGTATATATAGGCCTAGGCTACTGTTTGAACATATGAGTAATTTATGGGTGTTTTCGAAGATAATCTCTCCTATTATGAAATAAGAAAACCCCCATTTGCGCTAAATTATTCAGTGGTCTTTAAAGCGTCTCATTTCTAGAGCTATCGGCGGGACTACATTTATTTGATGTATTGGAGTGGTTATTTCTGTGCTTTATCTCTCAAATGAATGGCATTATCACATTTTCCTTTAAATATTCAGAAATACATGGCTTATGTTAGATGCATCGCATTGCAGTCCATTGCTGGTCTGGATGTAGAATCAGATATTGATACAGTGATAGTATGTTCATCTGGCACAAGCTTTGTGATGTTGCCTGTTTTACAGCAAGATAATAGTTAACATATTGCATGCATCCTTCTAGGTCCAAATAATGTATACAGTACTGACACAATGACTACAGTAAAGCCACACACAGGCAATTGGTAAACATTGGTATAAATACTTAAATCTAATGGCAAATGCAATAAATACATTACTTTCAATTATCACAATATGGTAAATACCTTTCTGTCCAATAAAAATAATTAGAAAAGTGTATCTCAGAAGAATAAAAAAATAAATACAAATAAATAAAAACATTGGAAATGACTGATGGATCCAAACAGGTCTGTTTTGATCCATGTTGTCAGAAACGAGGTATGATCACAAAGATGATTTATATTGAAAACTTAAAGTAAAAACAAAAATTATGAATTGTGATTATCAAAAACATGACAATTAATAAAAAACAATTAAAAAGTTGTAACATATTGACATCCACATATGCATCAGGGGTAATAAAAACATAAACTTACTCAAAAAGCTTCTCAAATGTATGGATAGCACGGGGACATTAGTTGAGGATGTTCTAGCAGCTAGAGTGATACAATTGTATAATTGTAAAGTTATAGAAATAACTAACACATCCAAGTCCATTTGGACCTATCTTGTGCATTCTAGGGCTATTAGAAGTATATCCTAAACGGCCATATATGTTACAACCTTTCTCCATTAACGACATACCGGCTATAGTTAAGTCAAATACAAAAGATTATATAATGTATGTTGTATTCTCTCAATTCTTTTTTGTTAATGGACACTACCAAACACTGCCTTTTAACTGTAGCTAATATAATTAAAATCCATTTGTTTCAAATGTTTTGGCAGGTTAATATCTATTGTATTAAAATATTACAATGGATAAAAATGCCTTGAATGAGCTGATAAGACCACTTGGCCACCAAATCACTAAGTGCAGATATGACCACCATAATCCTCTGACAAAATATTGGATGGTGACTTAACAAACAGGCTCCAGATAATAATATTGTGATGGACCTTATATTTGATTTTTTTGATTTCTATATATTTGATTTTTGCTAGATAATCTGTGTTGGCCTTTTTACAAAACATAGGCTACAACACATTTACATTAATTCCATTGATAGGCGGCTATATGTGTTGCATAGAGTATCTGACGTTACATTATGGTGATAGGTTAAGATAGGCTAAATAGATGTGAACTTCAAACGGTAATAAAGTAGGCCATATATTGCATATGCAGCATAGAACGCAAGTTACTGATCATGATCATTTGTCTTCAAGCAAACGTACGTATTTAAAACATATTCAATATTACATTTACAAAGTTTAACCGTACATGCAATAAACCATTAGCTGTCTGTCTGTCACTATTGCAGAAAAGCAGTATGTTTTTGACACTAGAGATTTCCTGGGTCGCTTTGTACAGTGTGGGCAGCATCTGACGATTTCTTATAGCCTAGCACTGCTTTAAGTTGAGCATTGTTCAATAGGCCGAGTATGCTATTTGCTGCTTAGTAGTTGATTTGTAAATGCACAATTGTTTATAATGCACCTGGTTGAACTGAAATAACAGTAGAGCCAGCTATAGGGATTGAATGACAAAACTTTTTGAGTTGCCAAAATTTTACCAAAACAGCGATACAAAGATACAACAGCTACAGTATTATTACATATATAATGGATTGTTTATTGATAAGCTATGCCTTAAATGTTTTATACAAAATATTATTATTATTATTATTATATTGTAAAAAAAATGTTATGTATTATTCAACTTTATAACACAGTAGGCTAAGACAAAGTAGATAGCTTACATTTTATTTATTTTTTTTATTATTGTCATTATCATTGGCATCAGTCCATACAATATGTGTCTGTGTGTGTGCTAAAACAACTTTAAGCAAATTGTCTTGTTTTAGGAAGGAAACATGTGTGTAAGCCATTACAGGTGAATTGTTGTATAGAGTATATTTCAGATCAGGTCCCCAACATACCAAATTAGTCAGATGTCAAGAATGCCCGTTTTTTTCCAAGACATCTAGTTGTATTTAAATGGAACATCATTTTATAATTGTGGCAACTTAGATAAGAAGATATGTGGCAGTTTCAAGCAGATTTACTTGCTTATTTCCAAAGCCACACTGAGGCCCGCTTACTCTCCTGTGATCTAAAGTGATACTGGAATCAAAATGTGTTTGCAATATAATGTCAGATAAATGAGGTCAAATCCATTCTGTAGAACAAGTGTTCCGCTAAAGCAAAGCTATACAGCATTTCACACGTCACACAAGCTCCCTTTTTGACAATCAAAGTGCAAGAAACAGACTAACTGGCAGGAAAAAGGCTTGAACCATACATTAAAAAATAAAATTAAAAAAAATGTTTCCCCATGAATTCGGGCTTGGTTTAAACCAGCATGAAAAGTGCAGGCTATTTCCTGAATGGAAACGCCATCATAACAACTTGACTGCTACTGTATGTACTTTAACAACTACGGATGTTTTATTTCTAGTGATTTTTGTTTACAGTGCATGTTATTTGGGTCTACAAGTTCCCCTGGTCTATGAATGGCAGTACTAAAACAGTAAATGTAACGATGGCCTCTCCTCCAAAAGGTCTGTTTTTTGTAAAGCGCAGAGATTAGTTGAGAACGATCCCATTGTTGTGGAGGGAGGGGTGGGGGCCACATAGTGGCTGGGAGAATGTCCCACCGGCACCTGGCGCACATTAGAAACTCAATAAGTAAAGTGGCAGACATTTTATTGCCATATGGAATTTTCTCAAGCTTACACTGACTGTGGCTTCAGTAGCCCCTCGCTAACCTTGTCGTATGCCGTCATATCCATGTCTGGGTTTCTGTCTTCAACACAACACAACTGGCGTATTAAAGCGCATACACATGCATACACGCACGCTCACGCACACACACACACACACACTGACAATAATGACACATGCAACATAGTCACAAATGCTCATAATCACGTTTGTCTGTGTGTGTGTGTGGGAAGGGGAAGCACATCCTCGCCAGTATCCCAAGCACGTAGGTTTGATCACACGCACACGCCCACGCCCACACACACCTCATCTTTTGCAGATCAGCCCGTCCTTGCGTCGTTATGTCTGCCACCAACAAGCTACTGGCCACCGTCTTTTAGAGAGTCTCTCGTCTTTCATGGCTGCCTGGCACCTTTTAGCATCACGGAGCGATCCCATGTGCCAGCTGACTCCAGATTAATGAGCCCTTTTCACACTTACATGCTTTGTACAGACACACACATACATACAAGGTCACAGCAGTGAGCTATGAGCATACAGGGCCTAACCAACACCCAGCCAGAATGAGGAACGGCAAACGTAGTTCTTTGTTGACCAAGTGAATTACTTACTTAATTCATTACTACATGTTTTCTTTATGCAAAAGTAAATCAATGATTTTATCAATGTAAAACTAAATGATTTAAATAAATCTCCTGAATGTCAGGAATAAAAGAGTCTCCTGTATCTGCTGCTGTCTGTTTCTCCCCGTGCCTCTGAACAGTGCTCTGATCTGATTGGCTGGCTGGGTTAAGGCATGTATCTTTGGCCAGCACTGTTCTTTGCTTGATATGCTTCATTCCTATTAAATCAGTGTGAGAGACTGATGTGCTGCTTCTACAACTGCTGCTGTTGTAAACGCATCACCTTCTCATTGTGCAACCTATTCCCTCATGTTCCCAAGGTACGCCTGACTGTACTTCCAAGATTTACAATGCGGGTCTTTACATCCATGGTTGCCTTTGATATATCTCACTCATAATTCCTGCCAACACAATTACTTTCTATTCATAAATATCCCTGACGTTCCAATCTCAGCGGCGGATTACAGTACTTAAAACACCATTTGACCGCAAATCGAACACTCAGTTTAATGTAATAACTGAATGTTTTGCAAAGAAAAATGCCACTAGTGATATATTCCTATGGCTGGATTCCGTGTGGAAAGACATTAAGGAGATACATGGAAAGAAGCACAGATCTTCATGGGAGCCTTCCTTGGCGTCGGCTATATCAAAGGTCTTGGATGAATAATCACCTCGCCTGGCCCAATAACATAATGATTGATTGGTCCAGAGCCTCACACCGTCTGAGATAACATTGTTCAAAGTGCCCAAACAGAACGCCAACACTGCATCTCCCTCATGGCCTCCTTCCTTACTCCTACCCAGAAATCTTCCACTGAACTTTGACCTTTTAGCGTGTCCAGCTGCAAACGTGATGGCCCATGCACTGTATGACCCGGTCATCAGTACAGCTAACTATATTTTACTATAGGTCATGATGCTTTGCTTCAAAAACAGCAGGGAACTAGCATTTTATGCTGCTCTAAGGTAATTTAATACAATACTAACAAATACCAAAGGCTCCATTACATACTTATAACTACTGTAAAGCGGTTTCAAAATAGTACACAAACTTCTGAAGCACTCTTTTAACACAACTTTACAGTGTGATACTGTAGTGATAAATGGTTTACTACGAGCATTGCATTGTAACAATTCCTCGCTGTCTAGTTATCGTGAGTCAGGTAAAAGTGGTTTCAACATTTTCTTCCCTAACATCACCTTACTATCCCCCAGCACTCCCTAAGGCAGCTACTTGCAACGACGTACTTAACCACAGAAGCACATGGTTTCAGTTTAGCCCACGCTATCTACATGCCTTCCCTACTGTCGCTCGCTCTGTGAGAGCGCATCACCCAGACGACATGCTGTGACCCAGAGCTGAGTAATGTAAAGCAGAGGGCCTTAACCACTGCCGTCGCCCCCAAATGTGGCCACCCTATGGGAAACATGTCAGTCAGATCCGTTCTCACTGGTTTGTGTTCAAGGCAGGGAAAGCTCTTCCAAGTGATCTCAAAAAAAGTGATTGAGAACCTCTTTGGGAGAGGGGAGAGAGAGAGAGATCTATGCAGTACTTGAAAACCTACATATATCATTATAGAAGTACAATTAGTTATTGTAATTTTCTATTTTGTTTATCATTTGGCCTTGTTTACTAGCTTGGCTCTGCCTGACTGCACTCATATTTTTATTTTCGCTGAAATTATAGTCTAAAAACCCTGTTTGCTTTAGCATTTGCTCCGCCACTCTGGATGGTGGACTAATCACTGACCAGTGTTGGTGCAGTGACAATGATGTCAAGCATTTGTTTTGAAATGGCAACGCCGACTGGTTAAAGCTGCTATGGTAGTTTTACAATTAGCCTGCTCATTAGGATGCAAACACTGTAAACAATCACCACTGGAGCTTGTCCAGACCCTATTCACAAAGTGGATTTTGTATCTGGTTACCCCAGCCGACTCCTTTACACTTAGCACTTAGGCTACATGTTGCTCGTATCTGGACTGTGTCCAAATACGCAGTAAAGTTAGCTGGATCTGATATTGAATACATTCATGTAATGCAGGAATACATTTCCATATTAACTTCACATGTATATATCCTTTGATTAGCAATTCACTTCCCCTGTTGATATTAACATGGTAACATATTAACAGCCTTCCAGCTGCTCGTTCTGGGAACGCTTCCTTAGAAGGTTGATTTCCGCTTGCATAATTGTTGCATTGCATTTACAAATCATCACTGCCACTGTGTATGTGTATTTTGAATTAAAATGTAATTAATATGTATACATGCGTGTGTTGGGGTCATGCACTGATAGAATTACACAAACGTCTTCAAGAGGGTCAACCCCAGACTTGTCCAAGTTGCTCAAACGTATCACACAGCCAAAATCAGTAAAAGAGACACAAGCATCTCAGAGTTTAAAACCAGCAGCAGCTTTGAGTTGCTAGTCAGTTATATCAAAACGATGATTCAACCGCTGTAAGCCTGCTGGTAACTATATAGAGGCTAATTTGTTGACAGTGATGCCAAAACCGTGTTCCTCTTTTGCTTGTGCTATACCTATTATGATTACGTACAGTACAAACAGTATGAAGTGTAGCATGTGAAAGCAGTCCCTGTTTTGCCAAGTGTATTAATATGGACACCTGAGCTGAATATAAAGGTAAAGTATGGTAATCCCGATAAATTATTCCTAGGCACAATATAATAAAAACATACATTCATCGCAGTAAATGCTGCTTTAATTTTAGTCAAGCTAAATTAAAAATGCATATTTTTTATGGATTTGGACAACCATAGTTTTGTTCACAAAATATTTGTCACAAAAATCGTCAAATAAATCAGATAAAAGTCTAGCCACAGAGCTATCACAAACACCATTTTACAGTTGTCTATTCTCCTGTAGACTCACCATGCAGTCAGAATCCTTGACAATAATTCTGTTATTTTGCTCGAGGGCACTGACTTGTTCATGCACTTACACCTGATTACATCATCAGTTTTTTCAGAAGGAAGGGAAACTGGTGACGATAGCCTCCAACAAACCCATAAAATGTAACCTAGTTGTGAGTCACAACAGTTTGAGTTTGTTGTTTGTGCATATTGCTGTACTTTGTCTGGTATCAGCGAAAGCAGTCCAGTGCCCACACTGGAGGCAAAAGGTAAATATATTACCAACATTTATTTTGTTTATTTATTTGTTTTTCAATTCCCTGACACTGTAGGTTCTACTGTACACATTCTATAGCTTTCCTTTTTTACAAGCCTATTGATATTAATAACTAGCACTGAGCAAGTGTTGTGTTGAGTTGGGTTTAAATATATATCTAATCTAATGTTTCAACAATAGAAAGCATTTACTCCTGTAACAGATGGTATTATGCATAGGTGAATCTAAAGGTATTACGCGAATGCAGACTCACGCACACACATGCCTGCACATTTTGCGCATACCTGTGCACGTAAAAATGTGTTGACGCATGTGCCCGCATAGAAACACACACACATACACACAAACGTCAGCCATATTCATGATACAGACGTAAACACAGAAGGAAACAATGTGGCACTGCCAAAAGCTACTCACCGTCAGACATCAACTTATAGCCAACCAACTGCCTTGTACCTTCACAGATGTAAACAGACAATACCAAAACTCTTTGCCAAGAAGCAATCAATCAAAAATAGTACCTGTGATTTGTTATGAGCAGGTGCGGTGGAGAGAATTGACGTGCGCTGTTTTATTAATACAGGGAGAATTTATTGCCAGTGAATTGATACTAGACATAATGAAACGATAAAAGTGTCTACTATGATAGCTGGGACAAGACGCTCTCTCTTTATCTTTGCATAAGGGCGTCATAGGTTGTGTGTGTGTGTGTGCACATTTACTTACTTAACATTCTCTCTCATCCATGCCCCATTGTCTTGGTAGCTGATAAAGGAGTACTTCAGGTGTTTGCAAACACAGTGTCAACAATGGAAGAGGACAATTGAGCTTGGAAAACACCTGGAGGACTGGAGGAGATACAGAGAGAAAGAACTAGAATATGTTGTTTCTGTGTGTGCGTGTGTGTGTGTGTGTGTGTGTGCGTGTGTGTGTGTATGAGAGAGAAAGAGAGAGAGAGAGAGAGAGAGAGAGAGAGAGAGAGAGAGAGAGAGAGAGAGAGATAGCTCGCCAATAATCTCAAACAGTCTATATTGACCACATTGTTGTCCTAGTGACCGCTTTGCAGTATGTAGTGGCTGGGTTTTTTGTGGCTTTGCTTAGTGGCCTTACTCAATCCCATGATTTCCCTCCAACAACACACATACGCAGGCAGGTCTGTCACCCATGGCGATGTGACTGATCTCTGCATGGACCCTGTAGAGCAGCTCAAGGGGCATCTGGTCTTTTTCCCCTCTCAGTCGCTGAAATGTAAACACCCGGATCGGCTGGATTGGCCAAATGAGCACCTGGTATTTCAAAGTGGCCTAGGCTGTGACTTTCTTGTTTCCATCCAAGTTTGGTTTGGAGCATGACTAGTGTGCATTATGAAGACACACACACACACACACACACACACATACACGCCCACACACACTTGACGAAATGTAGACGCAGACATTTTGAAACAGGCAAGCAGTCGCGCGAGTACACACACACACACACACACACACACACACACACACACACACACACTAAATGGAGGACACAGACCTATGAATAAACATGTATGTGACAATTCAGTACGGCTGTTTATGTACACATGCGATGCACACACACACACACACATGCAGGTATATGCACAGTGCGTTCAGTGTCGACACGCCCCGCGGGTAATCACTCTGTCATTCTCTCACCTGGCGCTGTGTTTAGTCTGCATCCTGTGTAATGGAACACGCTAGGATTACTGTGGCCCTGAGAGGCGCTGTGCGGTGTGTCCAGTCTTACTTCCTGGTCCCCACAGGCCACAGTGACTTGTCATCGGAGCAGTTAAACACAGAGCAGAGCCAGGGCCAGAGCCACACACACTGACTGTAGAGCCACAGTGAGACATGCTGGTCCTATGACGTTGAGGGTTAAATGCGGATAGAGCATGTTCTCTCCTGTTTGTCCGTGTTTCATTCATGAGCGCTTGTAAGGATGTATGCCTTCAGCTTCAAATATAACCAGAAGAATGTGGAAATCACATCTGATTTGATCCAGATGTTAATTATTGATTCATTACAAACTAACTATACTAAGAACACAAAACCAAACAGCATATATGGCCAATATATGTGCTCTTAACATACACGCTCACGTTTGTATTTCTATTTTTCATAGTGTATTTTTACTGTATATTAAACAGTAATTTATAATGTGTACGGTTCTGTTCATGCTGCATATTTCAGCCTATTACTATGAAGCACTTTCTGACTCATGTCTGTAAAAGTGCTATAGAAATATACTTTTCCTAACCACCCACACAAAACATGCACGAAAACACAAACCATCAAATCACAACATGCATGCATGTGGTGCTTGGCACAGCCCATTGTCATTCAGATGTTTACATCACACTTACATACATGTACAGTACACGTGTTTTGTGGTCTAAGTCGCTGTTCAAGTTGGATGCTCAGGAGTCTAGCATGTGCACTACAAGGGCAGGTGTGCAAGCTAAACGCTCTACTTGTGCATGTCAAGACAACTCTCAGATAAATAATCTATGACATTAATGAAAACACTGAACTATTATTAATCTTTGTCTTGGCAAAATTAACTGCAAACGATGGCAAAAATTAAGTGATAAATCTTTCATGGATTCACATCACGTAAAGCAATGGACGTTATTCACATTAACTGTTTTGGCTGATTGGGCTTGGGTCTCAGGTGCAGGCATGAACAGTAATAACTGTTTGGTTGAATATACTATGCAGTATAGTGGTATTTCATATATTATATCCAGTTTTTGCTATATATATATATATATATATATATATATATATATATTTATATAGAGAG
>JAODOY010049377.1:0-18906 GCA_025399855.1 Forbesichthys papilliferus | reverse complement strand
AAGAAGGAGCAGGACACCAGCGCTCACCTGGAGCGCATGAAGAAGAACATGGATCAGACCATCAAGGACCTGCAGCATCGTCTGGATGAAGCTGAGCAAATCGCCATGAAAGGTGGCAAGAAACAGGTCCAGAAGCTGGAGGCCAGGGTACATCATTTGACAAGTTCCTATTAGTAACCAAAACACCCACATCATAATTTATACTGGAGATGAGACTTTAAAATGTGATTAATATTTCACTATAGGTGAGAGAGCTGGAGAGTGAAGTAGAGCTGGAGCAGAAAAAAAGCAGCGAGTCTGTTAAAGGTATTCGCAAATATGAAAGGCGCATTAAGGAGCTGACCTATCAGGTAACATTTTGCACACCACCTCGTACGCATGCTACAGTCATTTAAAAATGTCTTTTTGAAGTTCACTGAATGCTACGTTTTTAATCAGGCTGAAGAGGATCGCAAGAACTTAGTTCGTCTACAGGATTTGGTGGATAAACTTCAGCTCAAGGTCAAATCCTACAAGAGAGTGGCAGAAGAAGCCGTAAGTAAAAATGTGCCGTTAACAGTAGGCCAAAGTCCTCCCCCCTTTCCCTTTCCTGGCCAACCTCTGTTCCACTTTCTACATAGTTCTCAATCTTTCCGTTCTATCATTTCTATTTAAGGTTATGTCCAGTACTTAATCCGCTAATAAAAGTCAAACACCACTTTGTTTATGTTCCTATTTACGGAGCCAGGGCTGTGTAGAAGTCATAGGTAAAAGTATCTGATTATTTTCTCAACACGCACAGAAAACAGTAAGCTAGCGAAATGCAAGGAGATGTTTGGTGAATTTGACAGTGTATTAGCTTCCAATTAGCTTGCGATAGGTGACTATACATTTTAGTACTAATCAGTTAGTGTGTGCTGCTAACTGAGTTTCTGTTACAGGAGGAACAAGCCAACTCTAACTTGACCAAGTTCCGTAAGATGCAGCATGAGCTGGACGAAGCCGAGGAGAGGGCTGATATTGCCGAGTCCCAGGTCAACAAGTTAAGAGCTAAGAGCCGTGATGTCAGTGTTAGGGTAAGTTATATAATTCAAGGTGAAGCAATGTTATAGCGCAAACATAAACATTAATATACATTTTGTATGAATGCATTTTAATTGCGTGTACTCACGAGATGGAGAATGAACTTGCTTCCTAGGTACAGACCAAGTGACCATCTTTAACTATAGAGGTATAGAGATAAGGTAACATTTGCATCTATGCCACTAGATAGCAGCATTAACTATATGAAACGTGCAGTGGATAAACTGTGTTGGTCGGTGGCCTTAAGTTTAAAGGCAGCAGTCAGGAGTGCTGAAACATTGCCGATCTTCTGAGACTCTAGACGCACCTCTTCACAATCCATCTGGGTACCTCAACTAGTGACCTCTCCACATATTAGTACTCAAACCTAATTATATTTATCTTCTCTGTTCTATACAGTATTTATTATAAATAGATAATACATTTAAAAATAAACTTCCTTCGGCTTTTATGCATTGTTAAGCATTTTATTATTTAGATCCTTAGAAGTTTTGATGATTTCTTGATACAGTATATTGACACGCTATATTAGTCATGATGACAAGGTGCTGTATATTCTAACAGAATATTATTTTATTACCATTGCTGGTGTACAGTAAACCTGTCCAACCATTGACAAATGTACTACACATAAATCGCCTTGGATAAAAGCATCTGCCAGCAGTTACAGTCACAACAATCTATAGCCCACTGCATCGTTAAAGGTACAGTTTATTGAAGATAAAAAAATTCTGATCAAGAGCAATAAGTCCCCACACTGAGAAGCACAGGTGGTGTGAATCATGTACTCACTCATTTTCTGTTCTCTCTACTCACACAGAAAGGACAGGATGAAGAGTAAAGCTCTACATTGGCCGTCTTTGGACCAGCCTCCACTTGCTTCACTGTGGAAAAAATTTCCACCTGTGTTAAATGTGCAGTAGAATTAAATCAGTTTGCAATGACACATGCATATTCGTTGTGAAGTTATTTATTTTTGGTGATTTCTGGTTCCTAATAGAAGTTCAGAGATCATTTAGTGTTGGTATTTTAAAACCAAATATAATTCCAGTATTACTATTAGTAGTTCGGTTCTGCTCATTATTTTATTATCAATAATTAGTGAGGTTATACTTCTCTGCACACAAAACTGGTGAAACTGGCGAAAATAAAACGCTGCGTGTTATGACCTCTAGTGGTCACAAAACGTATCACCACCTGTGAATAACTTCCTAAATCATCTTTTGACTTTGAAATCCCAACATTGATTGGCAATATACGACTTGTCAAATTACATTTGCAAGAATTATACGTTTACTTATCACAGAGGACATTTAATAAGCACAAGTAGGCTACTGTACGAGATATTTAGCAAGCTCTAATTCGCATTTTCAGCGTGGCACCATTGGCACGACACAGCAATCGGACCTCGGTTATCAGCAGCTCTTTATTTAACACGACTCGTTAGCACACCCTCTTATAATTACACTACTGTAGCCTACGTACCTGCAGGTAAAACGTTAAAACAGTTAGCTGCATTGCCGGTGGTCAACAAGCTACATGCCTCCTAGACTGCGCTAGCTACTATTAATAGGCTAATGCAACTTTGGCTACATAGCAAACAATAATCCACTGTATACTTCCAAGAGTGACCCTGACCCTGCATTCATCCATGCTCGCTGACAAGTGGAAGAGCGGGAGTCGCGGACACGTCGGCTATACAAATGAAAAAACAATTGCTTTGGAATTTAGCAATATTTCGAACTATTTTTATGTGTTCGCGTTAACAATATTGCTGTAACTATGATATTTGCTGGAAATAAGAACAATTTTGTTAGCGACATCATTTGAAGTCTGTAGCCATCCAGTCGCACATGCGCAGTCAACGCGCAGACAGAAACTGTACGCAGACAGTAATAAGTAAGGCCAACTGGGCCTTATAATGTTTAATAATAGTCAGCCCTATTCATAGATGTCAATACGTAACACTGAAGTCTGACAAGACATTAAATTAAATATTACAAATTGCAGTGACAGGTCATATTAATTAATATGCAGTGGATATTGACCCATGTAGGAGGCCTATCCTAAGTATGGTCGTCTAGTCCTCAATCATCTATGTAGGCCTACTACTGTATCTGGAGCGATTAAAAATAATTTCTAATGTGTCTGAGTACTTACTGAACTTACCAATCAGCGTCATATATTGAAGCAGGTGGTTTATGTTTGCTGATCGCAAATAAGGCCAGATGGTTCATCTAGACATTCAGTCAACTGCCTAGTATTTTTTAAGTACCTGTCCTTTCAATAGACGTCTCCCCCAGATGGAGTTGTGACTAACATCTGGCATGTCAGGTTAGCACTTTTCAGGACAGAGACCACAGATGTTACAGGCTACATTCTGATACAGCCACTCTTTAGGCCTATAGGGCTCACAGCCCCTAATGTTCCTACTACCATTGGGATCACATTGGTCTTCACCTTCCACATCTGTTTTGCTGCAGAAAATGACAAAGTCTACATACGATACAAGTAAAGATCTTTATTGCCAAGCTGTCAGTGGGGGAAAAAAACAGTCAAGTCAAATGTATTTATATAGCACTTAATCACATTGCAGTCTCAAAGGGCTTTACAGCCTACATTTCACATGGAAACAAACAACACACCCTTAACCTGCTCTCCCCCCGTACCCCTGAAGCAAGAAAAAACTTCCATGAAAAACCCCATAGGGAGAAAAGGGAAGAAACCTTGGGAAGGGACCAGAGAGCGATCCATGTCAGCGTCTCCTCTTGTCAACGCTCCGAGCCACCGAGCAGGAGATGACCAACAAACATTAACTGGCTCTGCACACAGAACTCTCTCCCCGCACAGGCATCACCGCCATCGACACACTGTCCTTGACCAAAGCAGCATCTTCTCCCGATGACATCACCGGGCCGGAGCCACACCATCCACACAGCCTCCATGATTGCAACAGCATCTCCCATCCCAGAGAAACGGGCCAGAAACACACAACAACACAAAGGAGCCCAATGTATAACAATTCAGGCCCTTAAGCAGAGGGGAACATTTACTGTTGCTAACTAAATGCCTCACTATATAAATAGGTTTTTAGTTTTAAATACATTTTCAAGTTATTTTGAAGGTCGAAACAGTACTAGCATCCCTACATCAGCTGGTAGGGAATTCCATACCTATGTGAAACAGCTCTAAATCCTGTAGTTTTTTTTTTTTTACTTTAGGGATGGATAGCAAGCCTGCATTTTGTGAGCATAAGGCTCGAGTCACTTATCAGGCCCATAATGCACAATGAAAACAGTAGTATTAAGTCAAAACAAACACATCAGCAATAATTAATATTTTTATTCCATGTTTATTAATCACATCACTAATTAACAAGTAATCACAATAAACACCTCTTTAAAAAAAGGAAAAAAATAAAAATAATAAAAGGGTCATTCTGAAATATATGTAGTAGTAGTTATAAATCTACCGTACACATCCCAATGGTTTTCTGCATGCTCTTTAAGCAGGTGCTATCAACGAGTACTTTACGTACATGCTGGGTATGGGCACTGGTAACAGATGCAGCTATGCTCCTAGAATGAAACACTAAGGTGCCTGTATTACACAAGTCAAGCCTGACAGATAGTTACAGTAGTCTTTGAAAGCCTTTCCAGGGATGTGTTATGGTGCAGACGTCTGTGATTCTCGGTGCGCGTGGCTATATATTATATTAGCTGCATTGTGTACTATGTGCGGCATGTAAATATAATATACTGGGCATCTGTATTCGAAAAGTGCAGCTCTGATAACTGACATCTGCTATTCTTTCCTGCTTGACCAATGACCACTGTGCGTTATACAGGGAATTGTTGCCCAGAAATATGTATTTCCTCAGGGTTCACCTGATATCTTACAATGTTAACATTAAGAGATGTTTTACAGAAAATCTGAATGTGCTAGGATCCATTTTCATGGTTGAAGTTGACATTGTTACCAAATGGTAATGCGTGGCAAAATACTTGAATATACTCTATATGAAGGTCTATGCATTAGTCAAGCTCAATGTTCCCAAATCAACATTACTCAACTTAGTCATTGTCACACAGATCATTATTCTACAATGTGCTGTGGTCAAACCAATGTTGTGCATCCTCAATAGGAGAAACATTGGAGCCCTATTTGTGGAAAAGCTGCACACAAACAGCATTGCACAAATAGGTCCTGCTCTCCCCTGCATGAATCTAGCCCATCAGCACGTTCCAACACCATTAGGCTACTGGAGCACAGTGATAAATACATACAGTATATATACAAAAGTGTTGCCATTTTTTAGTACATTAAAAGACATTCTTTCACTTCAGCTGCCTCTTCCTTACAAAAAAAAAAGGCAGACTTGCTCCATATAATAATTAACTCGTCATAGTCAGAATAATAGTCATAATTGTCATAATTAAACAGTTCCTACTGTTGAAACCATTAAAAGGTAAAATACATCAATGTTAATTCGGACAACCCCCATATTGTTGCCGCCATTGTTTCTGTGGAGAACATGTTTCTGTTGTGATTCAGAGTGCACGAACGGTAAAACAGCTATGTACATCCATACGCAAACTCAATAAAAACTGGGGGATAAAAAGCAAGATATGGACAGGCACAAGTAAAGATCTAGTTGGAACTGCAGCGCAAAGAAGAGAAAACTAACTTTGCAGTTCACGGTAAAAGCTGCTCTTCTCACAAGACTCAATGCTTGACTAAAAACGCTCTAACATCCATATGCAAAACATACTTCTAAAAAGAATTTACTATGTCAGTCTGTAAAGATCATTGCCCATACCTGGCTGCAAAAATCACTTCACATGTTTGGCTTAACTGATCCACAAAACTAAAGGAATACCTCCTCTGTTCTAAAACAAACTAAATAAAATACACCCTTATTTATACCGATTTCAAAAATATCTCAAGACAGGAAATGAGAGGCCACGGTAACTATTTATTGCTCTGTTTGAGCACGTGCAAACCTACACAAATTATTTTGGTTCACTCGGTCTTGATATTGAAAGATAGTTTAACCCTTTATCAAATACCAAAACACCATGTCACAGAAAAACCTTCTTTGATATATTAAAGCCATAAGGTGCAATGATATTTCTCCCATACCACCCCTTTGTTTAAAATAAATTAAATGATTAAATTGACCCACAAACTCAAATTTCATAGCATCTATCTTTTCAAAATTGGTCTATAAAAACACAATATTAATGGTTAATAACTTGCTTGACAGATGCAGTAAACATTGGGAAATTGGTGCGTCTGTGGAAGCTGTTTTGCCACAATTACACTTACAGTACAGTGTAATGTGTTTTATGTATTTCTCTAACAAAGAAATCGTGTGTTTTATGCTAAGTTGGCAATTTATCCAATTATTTACACCTCTGTTGCTCTCGTAACTGTTAAGTGTAAGACACAGTAGTTGAGGGCTGATGCATAATGGCTATTAGACAGGATCAATTCTCCTACCGATGCACACAGTCATGGCTTGCAGTCACGTAAATGCAGCACATATCAAGTGTAACCACAGCAACCACAGTGGGAACTAGGCCAACTCTATGCTATGTTACTGGTTATCATCATTCAAAATAACACGGTACACTGCTGATGGCAAAGCTTCCCAAAGCATGTAGACACACACAGGACTAAACCACTCCTGATCATTGAATCACTGTAAGTCAATGGGCTCTGGGTTATATTATCTCGCCATGCATTTTAAAGACAATAAGAGGCAATTAGTGACTACATTGCTACTAGAGAAGGAAAGCCACATAGTACTTTACTGAACGCGTACTACACATCCTTCTGCATCCAATTAAAGCCTGCACTTTGTCACCTGCCAAAACCATGCTACTGTAACCTTCATACGACACCTAAAAACACGACTACTCACAGCTACCAGAAATCTTTGATCTAGCAACAGCGGGTGGCATTACTTTTTCGTCTCGCTTCGTGAACTACGACATTCGTTTGTCTTTCAGACGTTCCATGAAGTGCCATGAGCCTGCAACATCCTAGTACACTGTACTCTTCACGTAAGCAAGACAGGAGGCACATACAAGACAGTTCCTTCAGCTACCGTATAAACACCCTCATACCCATTGTTGTCCATGTCCTACTCTGTGGACTGCATCTTCAGCATTTCTGTATTTGAACAGACACCCCATCACCATAAATGTAAAATAATCCATAAATATGGTTTGTTACATCTCCCCATTCCTCTATCATGCCACAAAACATTATTTTTCTCTCTTATTAACATGGTCTCCTTCGTCACTGCGTGCCTTGCTTCAGACAAACCTGTGCGTTTTTTGTTTTTTGAGTGCTAATGGCAAAAGACCATCAACTCTATTGCTCATGAGAAAAAAAACGGACCATAAAAAAAAAAACTTTTAATAATAAATCAAAAACAGACGTTAAAAAACAGAAAGTAAGATCAGAACAAAACACTAAATATCATTGTTACAATATTATTCACACAAAACATCATCACAAACACAGAGAATGAAGAGTTAAATAGCCTACAATAATTTTAAGAGCCTACTACTAACGTACGTTTGTTTTGTTCGTTTCTTGGTTAGCTTGTTTCAGGCGACCGCAGTGGAAAGACAGAGTTTTGGATTAGAGTGTACGGACGTAGATGAACAATGAGTATATAGTATGCAGACAGTTAGTGAAAAGAGAGTCAATGGTTGCTGGGGACACACGACGGCCCCCTACATTAAGGTCAAACATTAAAAGCCACACAGATGAATTCTAGAGGGTTTCCACTGAACATTGAAGCAGCGGTCATCTTACCAACTAAACGAATACTGGGTGCAGCAGAGACGAAAATAAAATAGTGCAGTCCACAAGTATTGACTTGTATACAAATGACAACCAAAACTGATAAAAACCAGGCCAACCGCCTTGGTGAAGATGACAACCACAATGAGAGAATCCCCCTGCCATCCCAAAATTTCCCCTTCACATGAGCTCCCAGCCGGCCCCAAGCTTAATCTATTTACAAAGTCAGTTACACCTAAACAGATTGTGTGTAAGGGTGTGTGACAGAAGCTTATTATTTCCACGCACAATGATGAGGTCACAAAGAGGAGACCGATAGATGGAGAACAGTGTTGTTGGTATCGGGGCTTGGGGTGGGATTATGTCAAGATTCATGTCCCGCTAGAGTGCTATCGTTTCCCCCCTGGATACCCCTCCCGAGACGATGCAAGGAACACCGTTGGGTAGGGGGACATGGAAGTCGATGAGGGAGACACTGTGGGGGTGGTGGTGGTTGTTGGGGGGGTGGGGTGGGGGTTGCTGGGGAACCGGCGGAGGAAGTGGGGCGGGGGCTGTCGCCCACAGGCGGCTGGCCAGGTGATGATGCAGGCGCCCCGGAGGCCGTGGTCCACGCGAGAGCGGTCGTCCTCGCGGCAGTTGAGCGCAAAAACAACTCATTCTGCAGCGGAAATGTTGGAGAGAGCGGGTGGTGGGAGGGGAGAGAGACAGAGAGGGACAGGGGGGAGAGAGAGGGCGATGTCGAGGGGGTGGAGATGAGGAGGCAGAGGGATAGCAGAGTTAGAGGCCTGCAAAATAAGAGGTCAAAAGATGATTGGCGGGTGTCAGGTCCCTTGGACCACAGCAGAACCATAGCTGTGGATTATGAATGTTGATTTATGATTCATTTTGCCCAATAACAGCAACACATGAATTTACGCAATTCAATACAGTATGAGGACACAACTGTGGCTCTGCTTTAAAGGTGCATTCAGTGATTCTAAGCCAATACACTCTTTTGTAAAATGATGCGAATATCTCCTCGCAGTAACGCCAGCGGTCCGTTCTCTGTACGTGCCAAATGAGAACCTCCGATGCCGAGAAATTAATACAACGTGGACGTGTGAAACACTGCAGTTCATCGAATGGCCACTTGAGGCCGGCTGCACAAGGGGGTCAATTTGTTAATAGACGTTAAAATGTCAGATTTACAGCCAAAATGAACACAATTAAATCCTGGTTTACCTCCCCTGGCTTACCCCCCTAACCCACAGGAGCATCCAGTGGCATTAAAGGCTTTCTCTAGCATCGCTGATTCCACCTTTAAGGCATAGTTTAGACCAGGCCCAGCCCATAAAGCTGATGGTTCACCAGGTCTGAGACCCTTTTCAGGACAGGAGGTGGGGTCTCGGCGCACGTGCACGCGCACACACACACACGCACACACATACGTACTAACAAGCACATACAGACACACACACACTTACTTGTCTCTGGGATGAGTGAGTCCAGACCCTGGGGGTCTCGGACGCCCTCTCCCCCACATGGAGCAGCCTCTTTCAGCCCGTTCTCCTGGGCAGCAGAGTAGCCTGCCTGCCCAGGCTCAGAGGCAGGGGCCGGGTCCCGGGCCGCACTCAGGGCACCCCCAGCACCCCCAGCACCCCCCGCCGTCTCCTGGGACCCCTCGGCCTAGAAACACACAGCAGGCCATGTCAGTTAGTGGAGATGGAGGTGGAGCAAGATGACGATTGGGATGAAGAAGATTCTGATGATTGTGAATGTAAAAAACTGGCCAACAAAGTCATCTGAAAAGGTCTCAGGAAACTGGTTATGGGTGGAGAAAAAAAAGAAAGAAAGAAAGGTGAGAAATGCGCGTGAGCAAAACACAAACAGTCCAGCTAGAAGGACGGTCCCGTGGAGCCCGGCTGGAACCCAAAAACACGTTAGAAGATTTATTTATTTATTTCAAAATGTAATAAAAAATCTAATAAAAAAAGAGAAATAGATAAGAGATTTAGCATAGCATACATAGCAACACAGCATAGCAAACCATTATACTGTAATTTATGACTAATCTAATTAATGAATTACATTTGAGTTGTATATTCTCAAATTCATATAAAATGCCCCAAAATGAATGCAAAAGTGCATACTGGGTAGAGTACAGGATTGTCAATAAGGACTTGCATAATTGTACACAGAAAGTCAACAGTGAAGTAGACAAAACTGAGGTGTAGGGAAAACAAACTTACCTTGATGCAGCCTGCACTTGGTGACTGGCCCAAGTTGTCTGTTGAACCCACTTTGGATGAAGCCTTATCCTTCAAGGTCACTTTGTGGGACTCGATCTTCACATCGCCGCCACCTACAGGAAAGACAGTTTCTTGGATTGCTATACTGTGTCCTTTTAAAAAACATTTAGTACTGTAGTTTATGGGTAAGCTTAAGCAAAGACTACATGTTCCAGAAGCTCACCGGGTTTGTGCTTGATGTTGTCTTTGGAGCCACACTTCGACGTCACCTTGCTCAGATCAACCTTCTTGTTGAGTATCTGCACCTATTGACAAAAATCAAACATGGTTGTTTTATATTAAAAATGTATTACATTTATAGACTAAACAGGACCAAAAAACTAAACAAAAAACACTTTCAAATGTAAAGAAAGGAATTGAAAAGCAAGAACACAACATTACTGCTACCCATGTTAAAAAACTTGGTAGACTAGGAGGTCAACAAGGCTTTCAAAATAACAATAAAAGATATAAAAGGAGTATCATAAAAAAGTGGATATTGTGCGGTATTTGTCTCACCAAACACCAACAGAGGTTGACAGTGAACCATTAACATGTAATGGTTTCCGTGAAGCCGTGTCTGTAACCAGAATACAACATTCAACGAATGCATATTCTGCTAAGTGAGCTAAAGTACCATTTGAACTGTGAAAGTGCTGTACTTGTATGAAACTGTAACTGGCCAATATCTTTTCAACATAAACCTTCCAATAGAGATCACATACAGCTGGTGTTTGTTTGACTGACTGGTTATTAGTATTAGTTAGTGATTGGTTAGTGCAGTACAGGACAGAAAGAGTTTAAGAAAGCAAAGTGCCCAAAAAGAAATCTTAGAAAAGCCGTGTACTAACTGCATGCTAGCATGCTCCAATAGCCGGTATACAGATCTGTAGTGTCAGAGGTCGACACAATGCGTTTTGGACAGCTGGAGTTGCTTGCATTTTACGGACTTAAATATTTAATCTTCAACCTACTGATGCCAGCACACAAAAAAAAAACAACCCGATGTGTAAACTCACTGAGCCTAGCCTTTTCTGTGACCCAGGAGGGATAAAAAAAATGAATGAAAAATAAAAATAAGAGAGACCAACTTGCTTGCTCAGCTAATCCTGTAGTCACGAATCACGCAGCGACAACAAATTCTGTGTCACTTTCACCAGAGGCGAAGTCAGACATGCTTCCTTTGGGCCCTTGGTGAGCTTTGATGTTTTATCCACGTGTTAATGAACGTGTTCACCTGTGTATAACACTACGGGAATCGAGGGACTAGTTCTCCATCAGGCACGGCGCCGTTGACACACGTTTGCCGGAACGTAGTTCTGGCCAGGGCCTGCTCGCGGTACTTACGTTCCCTCCTCCAGGAACATGCTTGATATTGTCCTTTGAGCCCAAGCGAGACGTGACGTGGCTGAAGTCCAGCTTTTTGGAGACTATCTGAACCTACACGGACACAGCATGGCAGCGAGGGACAGCAGGAGCACAGAGGGAAGGCAGAGAAGAGGAGAGGAGAGGGAGGAGAGGAGAAGAAGAAAATAGAAAGAGAGGTGAGGAAGGGGGTCAACCAACGCAATCAAGGTTAGACAGGGAAGGACGGTGGGGTCAGAGAAGGAACTGACACCTGGGCCAAAGTATATTTGAGTATTGCTGCCAATATTTGTTTCACATTCAGAGCGCTGGATTTCATCTTGTTTTTGTACAGTAGCACTAAGTTAAATCAAGCACTCCTTATGCTTCTAAAATGGCTGAAAGACTTCCAAGTATACGGTTTAGCCCAGGTCAGGAGAGAAG
The DNA here is from genome assembly GCA_025399855.1 of Forbesichthys papilliferus. Taxonomy (NCBI): domain Eukaryota; kingdom Metazoa; phylum Chordata; class Actinopteri; order Percopsiformes; family Amblyopsidae; genus Forbesichthys; species Forbesichthys papilliferus. The sequence continues at coordinate 6,970 of JAODOY010049377.1, read as the reverse complement.
AAACAGCAGAAGCTACTGGAGACCCCCACAGACGGTTCTACATGAACACTCACCCATGCAGCACAACACACACAAACACTGCCCCCGTGTGGAGAACAATTCTCTGGACCAATATCTGGACTAACTTCGAAAATATTAAAAGGTGCGATGTATGATTTTCTGGGATAAGAACACTTATTTTTTTTAAGGGAGGGAAAAAAAAAAAACATAAGTCAATTATTCAAGTGTAACTGCATCCTAAAATGTGTTTTTTTTTTTGGTTTTTGGAGCTGTCAACAAAGTAATATGATTGATCTGCGATGAGACACATCAATGCTGATGTTAATATTAAATGTTAAAATTCCCGTTTTTATAAAAATCAACATTTATTGAGCTGAGACTCAGCGCTGGGGTGCAGTTACACTTTAACTTCTTTACCAGTTCACTATATTTGCCACGATGCAAATGCATGTATACGTTTATTGTTTGGATGATTGACTTGGATTAATAAATGTTTTGGTTGACAGTGTTGACTGAGATGATAGACAATTACACAAAGCCACAATGACAGTATCCATTAAAGGTACACTGCCGTTTGTGCCACTACTATTTCTCTAGTAGCTGCAGCCACAATTACAAAAATGTCACAGTTGCATTGTAGTTTTGTGTGAGCAACACTAAGGAGGATATTCTAGGTTCTGCACACAATTAACACAACCAAGGAGGTCACCATTAGGTCACACAAATACTGTCAAATCAGGTCAAACATTTAAAGAGTACATGTTGATACTAGGGGTGTAAAAAAATATCGATACACCTGAGTATCGCAATATTATGTTGCACAATACTCTTTCTAAAACAGTATCGATCAAATAAAATAAAAACATGTACAAAATGCATTAACCTCAAAAGAGCGGAAAGATGCTTAACAGATTTAGCTTTAAGATAATTTCCATCTGCAGTCCCTGAGCAAGTTAACATAAGTGTTTTCTATTTTTTGCAGCGGTGCCACACATTAGCATTGCTACGACAGCCCTGGTTGAAACACTATGTTAATTCATTTACACTATGTTAATTAATTTAAAATTCTAATGTTCGCACAGACACACAGCGTCGGGTAAATACACACATTCTCCATAATAAACATAAGATAGTTAAATTAAGTCATGGTGTATGTATGTGTGTATGCGTTTGTGTATGTATCAGAGCAAGTGTGTGTTTTCCTAAAATAAAAAAGTGGATATTTGTGGCCAATATATACAGTAATACCATGGCATTTTCCCAAGCTTTAGTTAGCCTGGAAGTGGAGGTTTCTATACTACAGACTACTTTAATAATAGCCATTGTGGTTTCCCAGCTGCTAGAACAGATTGCTGATCATGACCACAGTACGACAACGAGAAACAACTTATATAACAGCATGTGCCGAGTGATTAAACATACGGCACGTAATGTTGAAAATGGCCTGACAAAGTGACAAAACAGCCATGAGAATGTACTGCATGACGCATTTCGCTCTGTGGAGAGAGAGAGAGAGAGAGAGAGAGAGAGAGAGAGAGGCTGATATGTTGGGGTTCAATGGAAGGGGAACTCACTTTGGCCTGGCTGGCATCTTTGGAGGCATCGCCCCTGTTCACAGAGGCGGCAGGCACCTGGGGAGACAGCCCACCCAGAGTCAAAAACACGATGGATGATGTGGGGGGTGGAGCGGAGGGCAGGAAGGGAGGGGGGTGGAGGCACAGCAGCAGCAAGACAGAGAGGAGGTGGAAGGGGGGTGGAAGACGAGATGGAAAAGAACGAGGCTCGTTGGACTAGGCTAAGCTCTCCAAGAAGCAAACATGAGAAGGTTTACACATTAAAAATCCACAATTGAATTGAACAGAGAAGAGGGGAAGGTTTTCCTCTTACTACATAATAACGCTGCCATTTAAACACACACACGCTTTTGTAGATCAACTGCCCATGTGTGTTCGTATCCCGGCTGATCAGTTACAAGTAAGTGATAACCTTTGATCAGTTACTTCCCAACCCTGTCTACTATGTGTGAGTACTTTGAGAGGACATATATGTTTAAAGACAATTGCAATATATTCTGGTGTCAGAACATTATGTTAGAGATGACACTATTAGCGGAATGGCAGAATATATGTGAAACGTGTATGCAAACGCGCATAGTACATTAATATAGAATAAAGTATTAGATATGCAAAACACAAGAAGACCCTCTTTTAACAGTAATCCGTTGCACCTGTGGAGTATCAATACATTGCCATCCTAAATGTCAGTTGAGGCACAAACACAACCAGAACCCACCTTCCCTCCGCCGGGTAGGTGTTTCATGTTGTTTGTGGAGCCCACCTTGGAGCCGGCATTACGGACCTCAAGGGCCGGCGCCGTGCCGGGACGTGTGGGGGCGGTCTTGGAGGTGGTGGTAGTGGTGGTTGTAGACGAGGAATTTGCGCGGGGGCCACGGGGCATCAGGGGCTTCTTCTCTGCTGCGGTCGTGGTGGTGCCAGCGGGGGAGGAAGGGGTGGCAGGCTTGGCCGGTGCCGTGCGGGCGCGGGGGGCACCGGCGGCGGTGCCAGCAGTGCTACGGAGCGTGCTGGTCTTGGGCTTGGCGGCGTCAGCTTTATGGGACATTAGAAACACATTTTGTAGCGGTTTCAAAAAATCAGACATGCAGATGACACAATGCATCCCCGATATTTTAGCTTCGGGGACTTCAGAAGCACTTCAGTGCTACGCAAAACAGGTGTACAATTCATCACTATAATCATTAAAGGTAGTCAACTACAGTATTGCAAGCTACTGTAATTCTAAGCTAATACACATTTGGTAAATTCACCAAATATCTCCTCTGATTCGGCCATTTTACCGTTCTCTTTGCATTTCGAAAAATGATATGATACTTCTACACAGCCCTGGCTCCGTAAATAGTAAATAAACAAAGTGGGGAACACCGCTCACAACAACAAAGCCGTAGTACTATGCTTTGCTTCACAGTGTGGTCCGATGTGTGGGGCGGTACAGCGAAGGAATATTGTTTTCATTTGAGCTCAAATTTAGCAAGCGTTCTCGAAAATGACTAACCCTGCCTTTAATCTCTAATTATACTTATTATGACATTATGACAAATGGGGTGTTGGATTCCCATCTAGAAGGTAATAGGTTAAAGTTCTGCAGTTGTTACCTGCTTGTCTTTGGATAAAAGCTTCCACTAAACGCCCTAAATGTATAACGCAAATGGTGTGATCTACCACACAGAACAGGCATGAAGCTAATGCAAACCCACCCCGATAGAAAAGTGACATGAATACACAGTAAGTCATGTGCCCTTGCATTTATGCAAAGCCATTTCGCTTGTAGTTTTAGCCACGGCAGATTAAGACCTGCTGCTTCAGCAAGAGCCTTGCGTTGCCGTCAACCGCCTATGGGATCGACAGTAATCCACAGATTGCTGTGGTGACGGTTTTAAACTCTCCAGGTCCTTTCATGAGCAAAAGCGCCTCTCTACAGCTCGTCCCGTCATTGTCAGGGTTTTTGCTGTGCCTGACAGGCCTCTGACAGGTCGCTGAAAGCACAAAGCAGGAGCCTATCCCCTCTATAGGGGCGGTCGGAGCTGTGACTGTGCGGAACGAGAGACAAGAAAAATGTGCCGCTTCGCTCTCTTGCATGTGAACTACTGAGCCGCTCTGCTGTACCTGTGGCTGCCTTCACTGTGCTGCTCTTCCTCTCCTCGACCGGCTTGCTGTCAGTCTTGCCGGCTGAAAGACATGCGATGGGCGTTAATAAGCAGCAACACCTTCGGATTAGGATATGTGTAAATACTGAATGCAGCCCAAATGTGACAAACCCCTAGCCTCATTTAACCTTTGAAAGATACATACACTTTTTTCTACTTCACCAGTAATTAAGTCTTAATTGAAAAATACAATGTGTAATGCGTAATAATAAAAGCAGTTCTACCAATAACAATTCCAAAAGTAACTGAAAATATTGAAATATCTTTGAAGAATAATAATAAATAAAAGTGCCTTTCACATTGTAATGTTTGGTCATTTGTCTCACTGGTAATAAAAATACATCATTTCTACATCAGCTGTCTTGTATGAGTATGGAGGGCTATTCAGTTCAGGTCCTGGGGATCCACTGACCTGCACGTTGTAGCTGTCTCCCTGCTCCAACACACCTGACTCAAATGAATGGCTCGTAGTCAGCAGAGATAAATGAGTCAATATCAGGCTTCATTCATTTGAATCAGGGAGACCTTTAAAACATGCAGGTCAAAGCATCCTCCAGCACCTGAATCGAATAGCCCTGTATGTTTTTACCGGGGGGTCTTCTGGGTGCTGTGCCAACGGCGGTTCGGCCGGTTGCAGCGGGTCGCGTCGAGGTGCTGGGTTTAGCGGTTGCTGCTGCGGAGGCCGTGCTGTTTTTGGTCGCGGAGGAAGAGGCCCCTGCACGGGCTGGGGGTGCGGCGCTGACCTTTGGCACAGGGGGGCGCTTCTCTGTGGTCGTCTAGGTGACACAAGTCAGAGAATGACTACAAATTACGTGAGAAATGAAAGCGAGGAGTTAGTCCAGGAAGGAATCCATTCATCAGGAGTGCGAGCAACAAAATGCCGTGATGGATTATAAAATAGAATAAAAACACATCCATGCTAAAACAAAAAAGTTATTTATACTAGTAATATGAAATAAATGTGTGAGTTGAAAATAAAAAAATAAAAAAATAAAAAACTGCATCACCCAAAAATGTTTTTTTAAATTATTTTTTTTGGCTGGTGCCATTCTTGTGTTTCATTGCATAATGTAGTACATGGACTGTGCCCTGCATGGTGATACTCCTCAGTGATGTCAAATTATGTCTCCCCCACCCCCCCACCCCCCCTCCTGGGCCAACCTCTGATCCATGGCGACAAATCAAAATGACTGACAGAGGCTACAGCGAACATCCTCAAACGTGTGTTGTTCCCATGTGTCCTTTAGCAAGGCACTACATTTACTATAAGGTCTAGGAACAGTTCAACTGTATGTGCTCTGACTTTACTATTAGTTCTTGTGTACACCAGACAATAACTACCAACATAAATCATGTTGCACAGCTGGAATGTAAGACGTTGGTCAGGAACAGGGGCAGATTCAACCACTGCTTGCTTGGGATCTTCAAACTGGAAGGCCAACCGTGGCCGATTATACATGACTCAGTAATAGAGGGCAAAGAGACCGTACAGCTCCTTCCCTGGTGGGTCTTGCCTGCTGAAGACTTACCTTGGGCTTGACATCACGTGTGCTGGTGGTGGTTGTGGTGGAAGAGGGGCGGGCGGTGGAGACGGAGGGCCGCTTGAGACCAGCAGCTGGGGTGGAAGCCGCCTTAGGTACGGGGGCTTTTTTACTGAGGGGGGCCAAGGTGGAGGTGTTGGGGGAAGGGAGGGGGCGTCTAGTGGGGGCCGGGGCCGGGGCCGGGGCCGTGGGGCTCGGCCGTGCTTTGGCAGCGATGCCTGGCTTGGTTGTCCCAGCAGGGGGCTGGGCCACACCAACACACACACACACACACACACACACACACACACACACAGCGTGGATGGATAAAGGGCAAAATTAGGAAGGGAAGCAAACAAAAACAAAAGAAAAATGGTAATGACAACAGCAACCAAGTAAACCAATAATAAAATAATAATAATAATAATAATAATAATAATAATAATAATAAAATATGATAATAAGGCCAACACTGTTTCTATGAACGACTCTTGAGCGCAGTTAAACAATAAAAGTTCTGTATGCAAGCAATAAAATGTGAGTTAAGTCATTTTTTGGTCTAAAACTAACTTCTAAAATTAACTTTTAAATGGATCCTAGTGCAATTACTAAGTATGACAGATTAAAATGTATTTTTCCCACCATACCTCGGTAGGATGATGCTCCTGACAATAGAAGAGTTTTGACTTTGAAACTAAGCTGTGTGAGTGTGTGTGTGAGTGTGTGTGTGTGTGTGTGTGCACGCATATATAGATCTTAGGTTTTTATATTATAGTATATATATGCACTGTATAGAAAATACAGTATTACTGTATATTATATTACAGTATTACTGTATATTGTAATACAGTATTACTGTATGTTATATTACAGTATTACTGTATATTATATTACAGTATTACTGTATATTGTAATACAGTATTACTGTATATTATATTACATTATTACTGTATATTCTAATACAGTAATACTGTATATTCTAATACAGTATTACTGTATGTTATATTACAGTATTACTGTATATTGTAATACAGTATTACTGTATATTATATTACAGTATTACTGTATATTCTAATACAGTATTACTGTATATTATATTACAGTATTACTGTATATTCTAATACATAATTATTCATAATTAATACACCTAATACAGCTAATTCACCCAAAAAGCAAGCTAAGGCTCAGAAACAATGAGCAGGGGAACATGACAACATTCTCCCCTTACTAAACATGGCGTTCCAAGTAAGGCCATGTTTGAAACCAACCTTGGTGTTCTTCTCTGGACTTGGCAGGTCTTTACTCAGCACCGAGCTGCTCCCGTTAGCCGAAGGCTTGCTGGCAGGTTTCTTGGCTCTCTCAGCTGCCTCTGCTTTTACGGCTTTGTCTTTCTTCTCCGCCACCTTTTTTTTCTCCTCCTTCCTGTCCTCCTTGTCTGCCTCAGGCTTTTGCTTGTTCTTCTCCTCCTTCTTCTCCTCCGTCACCTCGTCAGCTGCGCCGGCTTTGGCTGCGACAGCCTCCTCTGTCAGGGATCCTACTTCCTTTGTCTTGTATTTTATTTCCTTGTCGGGTTGCTTCTCCGGCTTGTCACTCCCAGCGTTTGACTTGACGGGAGTCGGCTGCTTCTCCGGCTGCTTCTCCGGCTGCGTCTCCGGCTGCTTCTCCGGCTGCTTCTCCGGCTGCGTCTCCGGCTGCTTCTCCGGCTGCTTCTCCGGCTGCGTCTCCGGCT
>JAODOY010049366.1:1265-18909 GCA_025399855.1 Forbesichthys papilliferus | reverse complement strand
AATAATATATAACTGTGATAGGATTTATACAAATATAAATATATATATATATATATATATATATGCAAGTCTCATAAAGAATCATATTCAATCACTTTATACAAGATACACTTTTATGTATACATATGAAAACAGGTCTGGTTGAATGAGGACATACTCAACTGACCAGTAAATGTTTTCACTTTCTTCACAAAGACAAATAATTTAAACAATGATATGATGACCACTAAATTAAAATATTTCATCAGCCCCAGATGCTTCTGAAGCCCTGGTGGGATTTGATTAATCTCTGCCACTTTATAGAATTTGATCAACTGTATTCTCAAGTTGCGCCAGTTGGCCTTTGTTGGAAAACAAAGCAGATTGAAGCATCTTCTATACCCACTGAGACAAGATTACATGCTTGTCTAAACAATCAAACATGTACCTAATAAACCAGTATATGTTATTAACAGGTGGAATTTGATTTAACCTCGCTTGCTGTCCTCGTGCAGAAAAACCAATAGCAGAATCCACATTTCCTGTGCATTTAACAGTGCCTAAATCATATCAGATTTCCGCCAAATGGATAAATCAATCTTGACACCAAGAAGTGACATACGGGATTAAAACAGTTGAAAGCTTTTTTAAGATAGCGGAGACGCTGATACCAGATCTAGAGACGGGCTGCTCTATCATTTATACATGGAGGTTTTCTTAATCTTTTGAATTAAAGCTTTTAAGCGCCTTGTAGCAGATTAGGGTTTTATCTAATTCTTTCTTCCTTCAACGTATTTCCAGGGGAAACCCTCTCATACCCTGCTGACAGGATACATTGTGTTCAAATACGATGAGTTTGCATCATACATAATTTAATATCCTGCTTTATTTCAGTTATGCACATTGCTGTTAGAAGAACTGAGAATGAGAGAGAGAGAGAGAGAGAGAGAGAGAGAGAAGCTGTATCTCTCTAGGCTCGGACTGAGATCTTTCTTTCTACAGTACATCCAAGTATTATTATGCTATAAAATGAAAGTGATTTCCATCTAGGAGCCACATAATGGATTAGAATGTAATCTGCATATTAGCTATTCTATCCCCGCAGATGGAAGAACATGGCAGCCAGTCAATAGGATGTACTCGTATTACATTACGGGTTCAACAATGTGAGTCTTTGTGGTCCAGTGGCGTTAATATTCACATAAGCAGCAGTGACATCACGTGATGCGCAGGGACACTGTGTTGACAGCAGGACAGATCTGAGCATGTGATGCTCCATTCAGAAAGCAAACATTTTTTCCTTGCTGAAATACCAGTGAGTGATACTCATTAGCTATTGCCATGGTAACGTTTTGGCCCTTCCAGACAAAGAGTCACCTGACCACCTAATGTGTCTGGTTTCAACCATAAACGATTCGGTCAAAAGGAGCAAATGTTTGAAGTCAAGTTTATTTTATATCCCTCACATTACGGTCTCAAAGGGCTTCATAGGCCCACAAACGACACCCCCTGCTCAACCCCTTAACCTGTCATGTGAATTAATTACATTATTCTTTCAACGTCGTACACTGATTCGATATTTTAAATATATCTCGCTTGTTAGCGTGAGACTATATGTCCGCTGTGGCTTTCCTCGTTTAAAGGTCTATTATTCTCCAGAACGCTTGCTAGCTTTTAACTCAAATCCAAACATAAGCACCTCTTCTTCAATACCACGGAAGCTCTGCCCCACACGACCACACCACACTACAAGACGATTTATATTGTTGTTGTGTGGTGCTGTCTGCACTTTGTTTGTGTTCCTATTTATGGAGCCAGGGCTGGGTAGAAACACCAGATTATTTATTCAGTACGCAGTGAACGGTAAACTAGCAAGCAGCTACGTTTGACAAAAAGTGTATTATCTTACAATCACCCACTATACTTTTAATAGACTGTTAATGTTTCTAGCATGTATAAATATCCTCTTGGGAGCAGGCTCATTTATCTCATTTATAAAAGTGTGTGTGGACTTCACACTAGAATGTTGCGTACGAACGAAGCACAAAAGTATTCAGATTTATGAAACGGTGCGCATGCAAATCCCACGCCAGATTTCCTTTAAAAATGACAACATACTTTACTACTTTTGTCCCACCCAATTAACGCCCACAATTGACTAAATTGAATAAATATTAATTGATGACTGCAATTATGGCAAAACCCAACATGCGCCTCTTCATACATCTGTCTAACCATTAGGCGTTTCTAATCATAGCAACGTCCCTGCTGTACGTGAGAGGTTATATTATTTATTTATCTATTTTTCAAAATGTTAAACATCTCTCAAGATTCTTCCTTCTGCCATTGGAGTCAGTTTCCCATATTATATATATATATATATATATCCCATTTTTGTGCGTACGAATGGTTCAAAGTGTGCGAGCCCAAGCTTATTTTTTCTAGATCACAACCTTTGCGTGCAAAGTTGCGCACACACGTTTCTAGCCCCGTTTTGTGCGTACGCAACGTTTATAAATGAGACCCCAGTTAAGTAGTAACTGGGTGAATAGTGTTCTTTGACTCGTTCACCAAACGAGTGTGTCTTTTGTGTGAAATAAAGAATCTTTAAAAAGACTTGAATCTCCCATCTCTGGTGTCTCAGGATGTTTTCAAGCACTGGAGGTTTACACTGCAAACAGACAGACAGCAGCTATTGTAACATATTAATCCCCCCCCCCCCACACACACACACACACGGTAAGTGCATCATGTCTGAGTCAAAATACACTGAGAAATACATTCAAAGACTTATTTCACATTTCAAATCTGTTTGCCTGGATGTGCATGTGAATGGTGATTGTACTCATTAGAGTCACATGCCATGACCTTTATTCACGTTTGAGGCTAATCTCCATCGTGATGAAAAAGGATCCAAATCTTACAGAAAGAAAAATAACCAACCAGGTGAAGACATGATTTAGCCGTGCTCGCATTAGACTAATATAACGCAAAAGGGCACCGTACTGTTCCTCCACGCCTAGTAGGGTTCGCTAGGTGAACCATACTAGATGCTGCTAGACTTTGACTCAGGTAAAACAGAAATACCTCATGTCCAGCAGGATCTGATGATGACAGTTGAAGTTCTGAGTTTGTTGTCGGTCAGGTGACTGGCTCACAGAGAAGAGATGGTTCTGGTTTGTTCAGCCCAGAAGTCTACCCAGTAGTCATGTCTGTAAAGTTGGACATTTTAACATGGTAGTCTATGGGGATTGACTCCCTTTTGCAGTCAGCCAAAGTAGCCATTCGAGGAATTGCAGAAATTATGGCAGACATCTTTGCTGGTGGCTCTATTGAGTGTGGAACACCTTTCCAGCAGCCCAGGGGGTTCCTGGGGTCTAATGTAGCCCCACACTGTACTATATGTAGCCCCACTGTACTTATGACATGTAGCCACACTGTACTATATGTAGCCCCACTGTACTATATGTAGCCACACTGTACTATATGTAGCCCCACTGTACGACATGCAGCCCTCATACTGATACTACTGAATTAAAGATTTACTGCCGACCTCTATGTTTGTAATGTTGACCAGAACAGCGTGCACGTGCCAGTAGAACACGGTTCTGTATTTTGAGCATCAAGTCATAAACAACCATTGATGCATCTGCAGATTTTTCAGTTCCTCCGTCAAAACTGGTCTTTTTATTTCCAACGTTAAAACAAGCATTCCTTGACCCACCAAATGCCACCACCAGGGGCACTGGCCTCAACGTGGTTCCAACAAGGTCTTCTTCGTCACACTAGAAATGTATCCTTACGTTCAGCGATCGATCCAGAGCAGTTTATTACTCTCTGCCTTGCACGCTACATGGCAGGATGAGTTGTACGGATCAAACCAGGCCAACAACTAGCACAGTGGCATCTTATATCGCCCCAGCCTAAAACAACTTGCTCACTTGGAGCTGCTAATTTGGCAGGGAGCATGTGTCAGACATTGTTGCATATATAAAATACAGAGGCATTTATATGCAGATTGTAGGCTTTGCTACGCCACGGGTACTCGCTTGTTTTGACTGGTATGATTGAACTGAACAGAACTACAATTTACTGACATGATTGCTATGAAGCATTTTGCAACTAAGCAAATACAACCGTCATTTACATTCCCAGTGTATCTAGGGCATAACAGAACACTTACTGTCATCAGTACACATTCATCATGAGCTGCCAGCTGGCCACATGTTGGCTGAAGCCATGAACACCAGTTCTCTAGGGTGCTCTAAGCTGCTCTTCAGCTTGGCATAGTGTGTGAACAAGCTACTGGGATGGACATGCACCCCACTGGCATGTAGGCTGAACATGAGAACACAACGTTAAGCCTCCAAACCTGAAGAAGAGGCTGTGGGATGTTGAGTGAAGCCCTGCTGTGAAAAACAAATGAGATCATTTGCTGGCTTACTGTCATGTGATCGAGCCCCTGGCGCAAAACAGGTCGCCTGGAACTGAATTTGTGCTCTGATTAAATTTCCTCTCTTGTCATTTGCATAATCATGGTGGTGTAATTGCTGTGAATGGTTCTCGTAGACTGTTGGGAGAGCGGTCTAGAGAGAAACACAATAGTCTAAAACATGCAGGCAATTTTCCTACAGTGATTCAGTATCTGTCTTCATTATTGCAGTCAGTCGACGCAAAATTGATTCTTCAGCGACTCCTGCAAACCCCATTACGCATTGTTATGGTGATCAATATGAGCGCTGTAAGGTTGGGGAGCTCTGCTCCGCATTCCATTGAGGCATTGTGGGTAACATCCTCGGCATCGGTTCAAAAGAGATTTGGCGTAAACTGCTACTACAGCGTCCTTGAGCAAGGCATGTGTGTGTGTGTTTTATTCCGTCTCCAAGGCCAGTACTGAGTAAGTGGGTAAACCACTAGGGAAAGGAAACCAGTAAGGCTCATTTTGCTTCAAGATGTCTCCAAAATGTCTGCCAAATATCCTGTAGATGCCCTGTCTGGAGGTGTACATTTAATATTTCACACTTAGTCATGTGTGTGTGTATTATGTGTTGTAAGTGGCTTGTACTGTTCAATTTGCATGAGCTAAAACAGACTACTGTACTATCAATCACACATGTATTAAGTGAAGTGTGACTTGCTACAAATCACATTGCTTTGTTTATTTGCAGAACACAGCCAAGACCCCAGAGCGAGCATCGCACCACATGTGCTGGTGATTATCAATCATGCTATAATTCATGCAAGTGGAATATCAGTGGAAGATTATATTTGGGTATAAATCAAACCTCAGCAAAATTCTGGTGTGGATTGATTTGCAATTCATAAATGCATCCCAAGCATAAACAGCAATCATTTTTAGAATGTAAATCCTCTCTGTTTCTAAAAGTTAGTCTCCCGGGCATGAAGACGACAGTGTTTACTCACTTTAAATAAACACTTTTCTGCTCATCTGTGTTTCCCCATGTGCAGCAGAAGCACAGCTTGACAATCACGTAAGCCATGTGATCTTCAAATGCACTTACAGCAGTAGATGTTATGCATCGATGCCCTGCTAATCACACTTCCTTGACCAATATGTCAGGCCAGCTGCAGGAAACCTCGGACTTAGCTGTACTTAATGGAGGAGTATTAATCCTTCTTGCTCACAACAGAATTAAGCAATAATGTGGCCATGAATATTTCAGATCCACTGCAGAAACACAGTTCAGCTCTCTCAACTTTACGAAAAAAGAATTGCCGACTGCATATATTATTAATACTTCATCATAGAATTAATATTGAAGAATTAAAGTCTGGGTTGAAAATTCATTGAACAGTCAATACTGTTTCAAACTAACTTGCTGAGCAAACAGAACAGACTGAAGTAGCATCATGTGAGCTCTTATCAGGACACTTCCAAACAAGCAACCACCTCCTGCAACATCAGGAGGTCGCTAAATAAATGGAAGCTCAAGCTCTGCTGGTTCTGACGCATATCCCCTCCATCCACAATAATGGGATAAATGTATGGCTTTAAATGTTTTCAAGTGACGAGTTACAAAACAATTCAACCCCTGTACAGTTGTCATTAACGCAGAAACTAACTATAGAGACCAACACCATTTTTTTGCACCAGGCTGTAAACATTTAATGTTTAACATTTATTTCTGCTATATAGTCAGACATTGTAACATAGAGGTTTATGGGAATGTACTCCCTTTTGCAGCCAGCCATTCAAGAACCTGCATATTTTGGCAGTTCTACGTTGGATTCTTTCTCAATTTCTCAGCACCGGAGGCTCCTGCTTGGTTTTCACAAGAACTATTTCCACATTCCTGACTTGAATCACCTTAAGCCTGACATAACTCTTCATGCTGTCTCTGGAGTTATTACCTTTATTTGCCTTAAAGCTTCACTCCACAATTTGTGCCTGGAACTCCTTGTCGTTTTGTTGTGAAAAATGTATTAGCATTTAGCCAGAAACTCCGCCCCACACATTGGAAACGCATTGCGAAAGCTAGGATATTGTTGCTGTGGGCGGTGTTCCCTGCTTTTTGTTATTGTTCCTAATTACAAAGCCAGGCCTGTTTACCTAAGATAAGGTTTATGGAGGACCTAGCTATAACCTAGGCTAGGGGCGGGAGCAGTAGCTCCAAACACACCGCTATAACCAACCCGGCTGTGGCCTGAGGTAGGACCGCCTACCGTCTTAACATTTACGTCCACGGAAATACGGAAATAAATAAAACAAGGAAATGTGGAAATAAATAAATAAATAATTGTTGAAATACAGAACTAAATAAATAAATACATACATAAAATAATGTATAAATAAATACATTTAAGAATAAATAAATGTATGTAAAAATAAGTAAATAAATAAATGTAGAAATGCACAAATAAATAAATAAATACATGTAAAAGTACAGAAATAGCCTTTTTAATACAAAATTGTAATTATTTTTTCAATTATTTTTATATATATTTTTTTATTTATACTTTTATATATTTTTATTATGGCAGTCATGGTCTTCCATACCACTCTGCACTGAACATGACAACAATATGTGCATGGGGTGAATTAGGAGAAAGTGTCCAATGATTTCTGTTGTAACATCTGCATGGGCACTATACTTTTAAAATGACACCCTTATGGACTTTATATTAAAGGTTATTCTAAAAAATATCCAGCAGTTTTTTTGACACAATCTATAAATGTGTATAATTGTCAATAAAATAAAAAATAAAATCTTATGCTGCTTTTGCTTTTTGCATGTAACTTTGTTTATATTCATGTTAGAAACACAACATCTCTCTAAAACCGACATTGATACATGCACCTAAACATTATAGACAAGTGTTGACGCATTAGTATTATGCTATGGCTAATGTATAGAAGCTTCGCTATTGGTGTGAGTGTGTAATTTTACAACACCAGGGGAACATGAGCTGGACAGACCAGGGGAAGATGAGCTGGACAGACCAGGGGAAGATGAGCTGGACAGACATGAGGAAGATGAGCTGGACAGACCAGAGGAAGATGAGCTGGACAGACCAGAAGAACACGAGCTGGACAGACCAGAGGAGAAGGACCAGAGGAGCAGGACAGGCCAGAGGAGCAACACGTCACAATACTCCTCCATGTGTCTCACAATTCGCTGCACCTGGGCCATTGTGGTGGCCAGGTAGAGTTCCACCTGCCCGTTATTTACCCCCCGCTGGGGGGCATGGGAGGGGAGATGGAGGGGGAGAACTGCCCCAACATGCACCCCCCATGCTGGGATGTGTGCTGGCTCCATGTGACGAACCCCTGTTCCGGTCTCCCTAGGCGCTTCTTGAGGAAGGGGGTCTGACATGTTCTAATGTGTGTGTGTGTGTGTGTGTGTGTGTGTGTGTGTGTGTGTGTGTGTGTGTGATGTAATTATTGCATCACGTCATCTAATAAGTGACATGCTTTATGTATGTATTAACATGTACACAGTATTGTGTGTGATGTCAGCACCAAACCAGAATGCTATTACAATTGCCTACATAATGCCCTCTTGCCCGGGAAATCAATAGCACCCCAGTTATAGTCAATACAAATAAAAAGTATGTTTTAATGATGTGTTTTATTTAAACAGTATACAACATGTGTTCATTATGACTGTATCCTACAGAATACATTATTTATGGAGCTCTTCTGTCCATAATGATTAACAATATTGATTCACTAAGCATCATGAGTGTTTTGGACAGACCCCACCAAGGCATGCAGGCTCTTTGTGTGCGAAATGATTTGCTATGTAATGATGTCAGATGTATTAAAAGACTACACAAGACTACAAGACAAGACAAGACTACAAGAAAGGTTATTTCTTACTGTCTGAACTGCGTTTCGGGGCTTTTGAGGGCGCCTGTCCCCTTAAGAATGTCTCCAATTCAGCCTTTGAAGAAATGCGCTGCTTTCAGCCTGCTCACAAAGTTGATTTGAAGGGAAAGAGCCCCGCCCTCTCTCTGCCACCCGCTCCCCCCACCTCAGCCTCCCAGCTTAAAACGAGCGCGCCTGTTGCAGAGGCGCTCATACACAACAGGACAGCTGGATCGACGCACGCCGCTCAAGCACATGAGCTGTACTCTGGAAACAACCCACTCCGGCTACGCGCACTCGACGGATTTTACACTGGTTCCGCACCGCGTCCGACGAGAAGACACAAGCAAACACAGAGAACCAAGGCGGCCATGGATTTTCTCAACCAGAATTACTTGAGCGCACGCGGCCCCTATGACTACACCTTTAATTTCTGGAACGACTACCTGGGCCTCTCGACGCTGGTGACGAAGAGCCCCGGGCTGCGCTTCATGCCACAGAGCCCCAACGCCATCACCGAGTCCCTGAAGGCGACGCTCGGCCTGGACGACTCCCCGTGCGGCGGAGGGGAGGGCGCGCACCGGGACTACTGCTGCTGCCGCCGGCGGCGTTGCCCGTCCGCGAGCCCCCCGCCGCCGCCCACCTGCGCCTCTCCGCTGGAGCTGAGCGAGCGCTTCTCCATCCTCGGCCCGCTCCGGAGCCCGCTCGGCGCGGCGCGTCTCCCGCCCGACCTTGACCCGGCGGGACTCGGCGGGACGCTCGCGGCATTCGAGTGGTTCGGCGCGGAGCGCAGGATGCGCGCTAGACCCGCGTTGCGCGGCAAGCAGGAGCCGCGTATCTGCGTGTTCTGCCGCAACAACGGCGCCCCCGAGGAGGTGTACGGCTCGCACGTACTGAAGGCCCCGGACGGGCGGGTCGTGTGCCCCATCCTGAGGGCATACACCTGCCCGCTCTGCAGTGCCAACGGAGACAATGCCCACACGATAAAATACTGCCCGCTGTCCAAAGACCAGCCGGCCCAGAGGGCAATAAAGGGGGGGCGGGCGGTGGGAGGTAAGCGAATGAAAATCTTCTGAACAGACAGAATTAAATTAAAATTATGGAATTGCACTGAACAATATTTTCAGACGACTGTTTTATTTTCTTCTCGATTTTCTTATCCTAGCTTCACAAACACATGTTGATTTTACCTTTTTGATTTCTCACTGCAAAAAATCTCATATATTTTTTATAGTTCCTTTATCTACATATAATGCTTTATACATCGAAATGTTCTTGTTTTATAGCTTGTAGCCATTTGAGCGTGTGCATATAACTATAACTATGTGTCTATTCACCAAGTGTGGAAAAACGTAGGCTACTTTGGTCACTATATGGAAGCAAGTTATGAATGTCATATTTGTAAGTATTTTTTTATACGGTAAGCTAAGCATACCATTTTGTTTTGTTCCTTAGAAAACCAAAGTTAAGTTATGTTTTGCCATTAAGAAGCTCCGAGATTGTGTCATTAGTAAGAACCAAACTACACTCAAACCTGAGATAATGTAGCCTGTGTTTGGACCCCTGTTCTCTGGGGAACATTAAAACTAGTTGCCAAGCCAAACATCTTCCTAACTCTATATAACAACCTAACCATTGAGTTATTGAGCAGCCAATAAGTTAGAATAAGACACATGCAGTCTTCATTTTTTAATGTTTACATTCCCAAGGGTGACACACTGTATTTCCTTTTGCATAAGAATCTCCCTCATTTTGCTATGGTTGGCACTGACTATTAACTAGACTATGATTAGGGGTATATTATGGGTATATCCTGATAATCGTTGACCCTGGGACAAAAGAGTGTCTATGGCTCTAATGAATGTGATCTGGCAACAGCCCCTGATACTGCCCCCCCCCCCCGGCCCCCCCACACACAAAAAAAGATGCAAAAATATGGTGAATGTATGCACATTTTTGACAGTTTTGTTTACCAAAGGAATCCAATTGCATTGAAGGATGAGAGATTTGCTGTACTGTATAAAGTGATGTTTATTCAGTATTTTAACAAGTGGCTTCAGAGGGTCCTACCTCAACAAGGATTTTGTACCGACATGTAAAATGTCAACAGCAGTTTATGACAATAGTGCTGCCATTTATAATAAGGGTTTTTGATAGTATTTTTGATCTTTATATAACATAAATGTATTTTCCTTTGTTCCATAAACATGAGCTGTAAGCATTGATCACCAAAGGGTGACTTGTATGTAAATAATTACTATTCCCATACTTTGTAAAGAAATTCGTTGTTCAATGTTACATTTTCGAGAATGTGCAAGAACGCGGCTCTTGGAATGAAATAGGATGAAGATGACTTGCCACTGTTAACAGAGGTTTGACTAAATGAATAAGAGAAAACACTGTTGAACTTTGTTATTTATATTTTGCCTCAATTTCCTGTATGCTGCTGTGCAGAATAACAACATATGGATTCACTAGAGAAATAAAAACCTATGAAATATTTGGAATAACATCTTTGTGGTGTTCTGCTGAATGTTATCATGTTACAGGATATGTAATGGGCTCTATAGGAGGTCTTCCAGTCTGACAGACACAGCAGCTGACGAATGATGTCAACTGTGGTAACCAGGGCTGGCCATCTGATTGGCTCTGCCATAACTGACTATTGATCACATTCATATTTATGATCATTCCTGTTAACTCAGCTTGGGTTATATGCAGAGCTGAGTAAATTAAATATACATTTATATAGTGCTTGTCCAACCTCTCAAAGCACTGTACAGTACTGCCTCACATTCACACATTCACATACCAAGGCGTGTAAACACACGGTGCGACCAAACACCAGGGGGAGCTGTCAGGGTTAGGGGTCTTGCTCAAGGACACCTCAACACTTGGTGAGGAGTTAGACGGGATTGAACCAGCGACTTCTGGATCACCTGTTGCCCCTCTCTACCACTGCACCACTGTGGCCCACAGATGTGATCATGGCCTGTTACTGCCGGGAGCAAGGAGCTGCTGAGCTGTTTGCTGTACAGTAGGACACAGACAGACAGACACACAGACAGACACCACTGGGACAGACAGACACAGACACCTTGTGTGCAGAGAAACAAAGCAGACATTGGACACATCTTCATCTGATTGGTCTGATCGTCTCCATGACGATGACATTCACTTATGAACACTATAGTGCATGTTACACACATGGACACTATAGTGCACGTACACACGTAACACTATAGTGCACGTACACACACATGTAGTGGCTGACAGGTGCACAGGCAGGCCCACTCGCCCCGTCTCCAGCCATTAAAGATGGATAGCTGAATTGGGGGGGGGTAGAGGCTAACGCCTCAGATCGTCCCCATGTAATCTGGTTCAGTCCACCGTCACATGCTTCGTATCGGAGTGCTAGGAGGGCTAGCTTGCGTGTCGCTACGCTATTCGCTACCTGCGGCAAGCTCTCATAATATCAGCTGTGACCAGATTGAACTGGGTTGTTTGCCCTTAGATGTTTAGCGGTGCTGAAGTACAAGTTGGTCTTTCCTGAGAAGATTAATTCAACACTGGCTGATATAGGATATTCTTGTTTCGATAGATTGTTGAAAATCACAAGCTGCAATTGATTTCTTAGAAGTATTCTAACCCTTTTGAATGTGGCTTGTGATTGATGGAGGAATACCATGACGATTTGAGGGTCTGAATTACTCATTTTGGTCTTCTGCCACTGTAGATTTTGGCCAGGTCCATCTCAGCATGTCTGAAACATGAAGCCTTCACCTGCCAGGTCCAGGAGGTGTAATAGATGACGAGCCCTTCATTTCCACGCTTCCCCTCTGAATGGCTTGACCAGGGAGATAACTCTGTTGAAGGCAGCTAATAACTCAGGGACGGGGGGGGATTCATTTATCGGCCCCATCATTTCCCCAGAATACCTTGGTAATAAGAATGTTCCTGTCGCCTAGCAACTCCTAGAGGATAAAGTGGGCCATCAGCTGAACATGAGATCCACACCGCACCACAAAACCCATGTGTGATGCGGGAGATCCTAAAGGCTGGTGTACAATAAAGGTCATATGGTTCTTGACCCCCTGTGGTGATCCCAGGTACTACATAAACATTACTTTCTGTATTCAGTGCCCAGGCCTTTTGGCCTTGAACAATAACAATGTTCTGCGTATCAGCTGCTGCTACCATGAGACACTGTGTCTCAAACCGCCTGATGCAGTAATTGAACTATCACAAAGCATTTATCCAGCAGGACGTTTGAGCAGAGCAGACAGAATATCACATTTCCCTCCAGCGAGGTTAGCTGCTACCCTGGTTTCTGCAGGGGCGTACATGAACTATGAGCCATTCCCCTTGTCAGGGTGCATAGCCATATAAGAGAGTCCATGAAGAATGAATTACAAACCAATTGGCTACTCTGCGGTTTGACCTTTTTTGTGTGTATATTTTATAGATGTATTTTGTCTATGACAGGGTGTATGCTAATCACGTGTGGGGAAAGGCAATTTGCTCTTGGAGTTTCAACCAGAAGGTTTGCATAACACTGGTTTCCAGATGCACGCTGAATACATGCAGAATACATTGAAATGCATTAAAGGTTCTTTTGTGTAATCAAAGAGGGTTTTGTGAATGTGATCCTACAAGGTGAAATTACAAATCATGTGTTCTAATCTGTTTAAAATCAGATGGTGTTTTCTCTAGGATTATTACTGCATCAGTTTCTCTTAGCTGTCATGAACTGTGTTGTTGTTTTGTCCCAGCAAAGCTAGACTGGAGCTCGGTCTGGCTGGAAGAAACCTTTTGACTAGCCTGAGAAGCTGTGGGACCTCAAGATCCACTAAAGACACACAATTTGTCTTCTAGATTCAGGCGTCTGCGTGATTCTGGTTGAGGGAGTGATCATTGGAAAAATAGCCCTCAGGTTGTTTTTCTGTAGACACTGACCACCATCTCTGTAGGAAACCGATCCGCTCGCTATCAGCTTTCATTCAATAATGCTGGCAACCGCAGGCTGCTATTTCCTCTCTGATTTAAGATGGTCCCCGTCGGACAGAGAATACAGCTAACTACATATTGTGTCTCTGTGGGTGGTACATTATATCTGTGGCTGACTCCTGAAGCACAAACACACTGTAATGTAAGCCTGCTTCCTCGTAACGTGCTCCTGCCTTAACATTCAGAGGACGGGTTACACAATTTATTTAAGTTTCACACAATTAAAATGTATTTACTGGTGGCTATTGGTGCCTCCATACAGTATATCCAGTTTTAGAGGTGTAGGCCTTTACATTATTACTGATAACTCAGTCAAGGGTTGTCAAAAATAGCAATATATATGCCAGTTAATTGTGTCTGGTTCGGTGTATGATTCAGACCATTACACTTTAAATTATTCATAGGTATTCTCAGTATATTAATGCTGCATTCACATCTTATCAGAATTATGGTAAGTACGAGCTTCTGACTTAGAAATAAATAGCACATGAACGACCTCTCAAGTCATAACTCCGAGTGGGAAATGTGTAGTGTAAATAATTTTAATACCCAAGTTCCCGAGTTGGTGACCTTTTAACATGGCAAAAAAATAAAATTTAAATATTTAAATCTATGATTTTGATGTTACAGCTTTGTCTGAAAATTGCGTTGACTTACTTTTTGTTTCAAGTAGCCTAAACACAGATCTGAAGCATAACCTACATAGCAGGCATCAATTCTAACATAAGCATTGCAAATAATTAACATCATAGCTCCTCCGACAACGTGCTCGTAATTCTGTCTTCACAGGAGCGAAGAGGGAGCCTCCTACAGACATGGGAGGCAGCATTCAACAGATCACACACGGGAGAGAGAAAGTAAACATGTTTGTCAGTGCCCCAAACAGGCACTAATAGAATACAGGCTATACAATAAACAAATATAAATAAATACATCAAATGTATACACATGAGTTTAATTATAATATACAGTATATTATACTATTATTATTATTATTATTATTATTATTATTATTATTATATTAACATTTATTATAGTATTTTGTATAGGCCTAAATATAAAATTATAGCAGGCTAAGTAAGTCTGAAATCAGTATCTCTCCCGCAGACGGGAGGTAAGCCGGTATGTATGCACCTCAGCTCACGTTGTTATACACCTGCAGGGCCGCTTTAGACAGCTCCAGTTGTAAACCATAGCATAGGCTTCCCTTATTGCTGAACTGGAATAGGCGAGAAGCTAGGAGGCAGATGTCACCATGCTGTACCCTGTGCATGTTGATGTACAGTAAACACTAGACAGCTGCTGTTCTAGAGCTCCATTCATTCACTCACTCACTACAGAGCTAGCACACACTTTAGGGAAGGCTCCAGTGAGCTTCTCCCTCTCCTAGTGTATTTTTTGTCAGTGGGAAAATACCAGCGCTGCGTCCCATGTGGTTGTGGTTGTGGTTTGGGGGGAGACGCACAGTAATGCGTTTGTGACGGAAATTGCAGAAGCTTCCTGCACAACTGCACTTTGTATCACTTCCAGCTGGACATGGAGCCAACCGTCTGCGCCAGCGGTTTGGTTACATTAGAGCAGGGCATGTTAGGACCGCCTCAGCTCTACAAAAAGAGCGGGACATGGGACAGCAGCAGCACCCCCTGAAGGTCGTCACTGGTATTACAGGAGCAGCGTGAACGCGATGCAACATCACCACCTGGAGGATGAATTGGAGCGGTACAACCAAGCAGAGAAGGCTGCAAGTGACGTCATTTTCATTGTATAGGCTGTGGATTGTGTACATTATCTTTATGTATTGAATATTTTATATTACACTGTCTTTCTGGCCACAGGTGGGTTAGCAAACACACACACACAGTAGGTGTAACATTTGTGCGAGTTACTGTAAGAATGTCTTTGTTTACAGAGATCCCAGTCCTAGTCTCCATACTTAAGGAATCATATATTGAGGTGCATTCTCGCTAAATGACACACGGGGGCTCTCATATAGGCACTTTAACCCCTTTATGTCCAGTCCGCATTTTTTCTAACGCCAGAGTTATTTTTCAATTGATCCCAATGGGAGCGCCGCGTTTTTCCAGGCTTCCCAGAACCCCATGGGGCGTGGCATGGCGCGGAGCGTTTTTACAAGTTGAAAATGTTTCAACTTTGGGTGAAACGCCGCGCCCATCACTGTCACTGTTTGCCCGGCCGTCCAATCGCAGCGGTAAGGGGGCGGGACAAATACTACTTCTGGCAGCAACAATGGAGAAGTTGATAGTCCGATGATATCCCCGCACTACCACAACAATACTAACACGAACAATCATGAATAGAATATTACAAATTAAATAATTTGTTGATAACACAAACTAGCATTTATTTGCAACATATGAATTCCCACGGAGATTCGGGTTTGATAGCAACCAAAGCGTCTCAGCGGATAAAACGCTGCGCTTCCAAAAACGCTTCCTAGCGCTAGTTGGGCTTTTTCAGCAGAGCGACCAGCGTTTTCAGCCGCGGAAAAACGCTTTGGTGGACACGCGGCCTAACCCAACTTTTTATTTAACTGTGACATGAAAACGTACGAAAAAGGTACATTTGAGTCCAGTTGTAGCCTGTCTCAATCACTCGCAGGTAACTGTTAAAGTCACCTGGTAAAGAGATATTATATCCAGACTGCAGCTGTAGTTACAGAACACTGCCCTCTTTTGATAGTAGAGGTTCATTGCAGGGCTTAAAAAGACTATACTAGTTTCACACTAACCATTTCATCACCAATGGCCGCTTTCACAGACATTGATTATGCCTTGTTCAAAACTAAGAACCTTGTTCAATGGCGATCTTAATTGAGATGTTGTTTAAGTCTTGCACCAGGCTTAATCCACGTCTGTGAAACCGCCCCGAGAGTCCACCATGTCAGAGTAAATTAAATTCACTTATCGGCTCAATCCCATTTGCGTTTATGCTATTTCAAACCATATACTTTTACTTCAAACAAACTACCGTATGCTATGTTTGAGTGCAATAGGAATTCAGGAAGATCATGTAGGAATTGTAGAATGTAATGCCAAATCCTGTCACTAAATGGCAGTCTCACACAGTTTTATATTCCAGCATGACAACAAGCAATAATACGCCTTCCTTGTAAACACAACAATAAACCTGTGTTTTGTCAAACACGGGTTTATTGTTCCATAAGAACAATTATGCTGTTCATAACATCAAACATGTTGTTCTGGAAAATACGCACGTTTGTACACCAAAACACACACACACACACACGCACACACACGCGCACACGCACACACACACACACACACACACACACACACACCATACTGATATTGTGATACACTATGACATAGGCGTAGTCGAGTTAAACAAGAACTTAATAATTAATTAATTAATTAATTAAGATGATTATGTATTAATTATTAAGGTTCTTCTTCTTCTTATTATTATTATTAGTGTGGTTATAACAATACCAATTATATAAAAAAATAATTTATGTATAATAAATACATAAATAATATTAATACGTATTAATCACAATCATAATATTAATAATCATTATTGTTATAAATAATAACAATAATAATAATAATAATAATAATAATAATAATACGTTAGTTATCTGGGCCTGTTGCTCAGGGTTGTACAATTAAACTCAGCAGGAAATTCTGCACTTAATTCTAAAATAGTTTTGTGAAATCTGTGCTTTATTGTTTTTGCTGTGTCTAAAATAAAACATCGGCATGGAAACAGACAAATAATTAACTTAAGTATAGGCAGGGTGACTAAGGAGGCGATATGTGAATAATCTGAACGTAAATCCCTTTGTGGTCCCAGCCATCTGTTTCCTCTGGTTTACAGCTCCTACAGCTCCACGTCACTTCCACAGGAATGCAACGCAAGCAGCTACCTCCACCTCACACCATCAGATATTTGTTATGGTAACCCCCCCCCCCCTCCCTGATTGAATGTCAACGCAATATGGCCGAAGCCTGGCTGGGGTAGGATATGGGGGGGGGTTACTTGTTTCCAAACACTTAATTCAATTTGTCAGCCCCATTCAGGGAGGATCAAGTGGTCTAATTTGTGTTAATGAGGCCCAATAAAGTCATAGGGCCTGCATTACTGCCAGCGGGGGTGTGTGTGTGTGGGGGTAATGTGGAGGGAGGGGGTTTATGGTAGGAGGGCTATTGACTCTCTCCAGTGTCAAGCCCCTCTCTCTCTCCCTCTCTCTCTCTCTCTCTCCCTCTCTCTCTCTCTCTGGATTCCTCTCTTTCCCATTCCTCGTTTGCCTGCAGTCCATCACAGAAGCCCCCCCCCCCCCCCCCCTCC
>JAODOY010049334.1:0-18910 GCA_025399855.1 Forbesichthys papilliferus | reverse complement strand
GCAAAACCACGTGTTTGGAGTCTGATAGAGTCAACAGGACCGGAGCCGACTTCATGGGACACACTAGAACCTTGTCCCTGCATAAACACATTTATATCAGGGGATAATCATATAGCTTAAATATCATAGCATGGACACCAATGAAATGCTCAATTTCACATTACAATTATGTGATGAAGCTGTGGATCTGAATTATTTCCATATTTAGAAGATCATACCATCTGAATTTATTAGGTTAGAGTCTTAATCATTTATAATTATTAACTGCACTGCATTTCAATAGCCATGGCTATTTTGTGCCAAAACTCTTATTACTTCTGGCATCCAGTGCTTTTGGGAAAAGTGACACACTCTCCAAACATCTACCAAGGCACTCACAGGTCTCTGGGATGGTACTGCAGTTTGAGGATAGGCGATGGGAAGCGAAACCTCTGGTCACAATCACCAGTAAGGACATCCCATTGGGACACTATGTTGTCTGTGGATGCACTCACAAGTTTGTGTCCATCTCGACTCCAACTACGCACATACATACATACAGAGAGAGAGAGATTCAAGTTCTAAGCAATATGTAAATTGTGTGTGTGCACTTGACAATAGACAAGGGAACTAACCAAACAGACCAAATCAAGTGATGATTTACACAGGAATATCTTACCATAAAGAACAGACTGGGTGGATGTGTGCACTTATGATTTTAGCTATTCCACGTGTAAGGAAATCCCAGATGACAATACGACCATCATTGCATCCAACTGCCAGCAAGGTACCCCATCGGTTGAAGGTGCAAGTAAGGGCCATACTAATACAATCCAGAGTGCCATCAGCCTCCTGACAAAAAGCACACACCACGTTTACATTTGAGCTAACGTAAGAAGTTAAACATCTAGCCTGGTAGGAAGTTAAACATCTAGCCTACGATTTTTTATATAGGGGAAAAGGGATAAACCGTTATCGTCCTGATAAACAACACTTCTTTAGCATAATGTAAAAAACATTAAATAAGTGACTTACCTCTGGATAATTCTGCCCAAACGACTCTGTGAACCAAACAACCAAATGTTCATTACACATATCAAACTCCTAAACTTTAAATAAAACAATAATTTCTATAGGATAGAATATATATAATAATCTCTCTCACAAGTAGCAGGTAGTATTGTCACTAACACCGCACTTGTGTTGCATACAGAAACATGGATGCTATAACGAACATTTTAACGGTAAATAATATTACAATCCGACAAATGTTACTTTTTTTACACTACTATATATACTAATCTGATCCAAAAATATATGAATTGTATCTGACCATTAGTTGCAAATATATATGCCGCAATGTTGCAAAGAAATGGGCTTCACCATATTATGTGCTAGCCAGCTGCGTATTGTTTATGCATATAGTGCCCACAAGCAGGAATACATTTAGATAAGATTGTGCTAATGTATTACCGAGCAATTCTAAATTCATGTTGGGATGATCAGTGATTCAAAATATTCCGTTTTCACAAAATGTCAGTGAAATATCTCTGCAACAGAGGTTAGCTTTGTTGCTAACAACTTCGTTACTGGCGCCTGCCTCTCGTGCAAGGACCCCAAAACAACGGATTAGTGGATGCCTGAAACAAAATGTTGAATTTTGCTGGTCAATTAAAACTGAATTATATATGTTGTTATTTTAACTATATAATTTGTTTTAAAAAAGTAGGCACTCCATAAACAATGTTAAATTGATTTTTTTAAAACATGTATTATTTTAGCCTTTTTTCCCCTTCTAAATAAATTAGATTCAGAATAAGAATGGTCTTGGTCATATATTGGACTTCCATGTCATATTATTTTATTTTACAGCATATGTATTATTATACAGCATATGTATTCTGCTCTTTCTATTTACTTAGTTAATGTATGACTTTATTATAACTGGTTATATAAAAATGCTTTTGATATGGTGAAATAATTTGAGTGGAGTATCTTGCTTATGTCATGTCTTAATTTCTCTATGTTTTCTTGATTTCTGTGACTATCCAAAAATTTACCAATCACTTGCAGTGGTAAAAAAAGGGTCTTAAAATAATTGTTTGCATGTGCAATTTTCAACAAAACATTTAAAAAAAAATCAAACTACATTTTAGATTTTAAATGCATAATTGTAATGTTAAAAATCAATATAATCGATAGAGCACGTTTGCTCCATGCCGATGTATTGTATGTGTGCTTTCAACGTCACCGTGAAGCTAACCAATTGAAAACGTGCATTATGTAGGTTCGTACTTTGCAGGTTGTCTTGTCCCTGCTGCTGAGAGAGCATAGAATCGAAGTGGTAGAATGGACGCACATCTAGTGATATGTATAAGTATGTATACAAATACACAAGTTAACCACATAGAAACTATAAATAATTAACTTTGTAAACTTTATAGAGGTCTGTATTTTTTTATTCTGCATATTCAAACGTTTTGTTCTACTTGCAATATATTTATATAACGGCGATCAAGCATGCGCAGTATCAGAAAATCCTATTTTAAACTCTTCAGAAATGCATCTGAAGAAAACGGGTTAGAACACATAACTGGAAGCTTTCAATGTGGAAATTTAACATCTTATTGTCAATGAAACATAAGATCCGTTCTTTGTGAACAGAGGAGGTGAGAAATAATGTTTATTGCAACAATGTGTACGTGACCGTGAGTGAGTTCATGTATGAAAATGCATGTTGGCTAGTGTTATATTACATTGCATAAGCTCTACTGACCCAGTTTTGACCATTTGAATACTTGTAAATATACAGGTATAATACAAATGTATGTTGTGTCTGCTAACTAATACATTCTAAGATTGTACAAAGTCATTTGCATGCCTTCTAACAGTTGTCTTCCCAACTTTTGAGTGTATTTTCTCCCAGACTGACCTATAATCTTAAAAATCACAATGTCGACAACTGTACTTTATACAGTTTGACTTTGACTTAAATTAGCAATCTTCATAAATTCTGCTCAGTATATGCATGGGCTTGTGTGATTTTGTGTGTGTGTGTGTGTTATTTTTATATATTATATATATATATATATATATATATAAATATATATATATTTTAGCCATATTATAATATAATATGATGTCCATCCCAGTAGTATTCACTGGTGAGGGCCTGTACTGCTAATCGTGACCCAGACAAATTCCATCCACTGGTTCGGAAGGGACTACGTCTCCATGACAACTCAGCGCTTCTAGAGGTGGTGAGAGGAGCGAACAGGCTGCAGTGTGTTTACTTCCTGGACCCCTGGCTTGCCAGTTCTTTTTAGGGATCAATCGCTGGAGGTGAGGCGTAAGAAGCATATAAGTCAAAAACTCTAAATGTAACACTTCAGATGATTCTATGTTTAAATCCTTGTTTTATAGAAGATTGTCATGAAAGTATGTTTGTTGCCAAAATATATTTGTAAATAGGTGGTTCTTTTTCGGGGGTTGGTATTGGTAATATCCAAACCCTGTGAATATTGTCAAGAGTTGATTTAATAATAATAATAATAATTGGCACAATAACAAATATACATTTGAAAATATAAATACAATAATAAAGGTAAACAGTCAAAGCAAAAGATAAGCAATTAAAATTTAACAAAAAAAAAAATATATATATATATGGTCATAATTATTTGACATCAGAGAACAAAATGTACAATTTCTAGTGAGAGGTACAAACTCTGATGCGTCAGAAGGATTGTTACACTGAACCAACTAAGAAGCTGTCGATTGAAACTGTTTGGAAAAGGGCAGGCACTTTCAAAAAATATTTAGTTTGTGTTTGGATGAACCATCTGTCTACCGTGGGCTAACTTCACAACTAAACCACGGCCATAGCTAACTGCCAGTATGGCACTGATTGGTCCAAGAGCATGGACTTGAGGTCTGTCCAGACTGATACTGGCAGCACAGACAAACCGTAGCTCACAAGATCAGTATGGTACCATGAGGGGAGGTAAGTGGCATAAGATGTATTTGTTGGTAACTAGAGATACATATTAGTTTGAATGGCTTTGTGCTGCAAACTAGTGTTAAAAATAAGTAACTGAATTTGTATGTTGAGAACGTATTAACATAGTATAGTCAAAGATTGTATAATGATAGAAATATCAAGCATTGTAATGCATTTCAATGTAAGCAATAATGGAACGCTTCTGGGGCATGGGCATGTGGGCTTGTCACCAACATAATTTTGTTGTGGAGGCTGATGTATGCAGCGACCAGAGAGCTAAATCTACCATGCATTGCCTGAAACAAAGTCAGTTTACCTCAAAACAGATTGCTGCAGACATACCGTTGTGGCCTCAGATTGTTTGTAGGTACTTATTGTACCTGTAGGAATTAATGTTATACAGTATACTCAAAATACCCATTAACCAGAAGGAGAGAAATAATGGGCAATAGTCAGGTGAGCCATTGACTTGCATGGAATGCTGGGTTGTTCTGGTCTGCGTAAAGGCTTAAAAGTCGGTTTAAACCTTCCCTGGATGAAAAAGAACCAGGGCTCTCTTTGAAACAATGCAATTATCCCAGACCTTTTCGTACCTTGTCTAACTCACTTGTGCTCCTTCCTTAAAGATTATTGTTACAGTGTCTGGAAGATTTAGATGCCAGTTTTAAGAAGCTTAACTCTCGCCTGCTTGTCAAAAGAGAGCAGCTATAATCTTCCCCAGACTTTTCATGGTGGAGTGCAAAAGTTCTAACATTGAGTTGAAAATGCACCCTTGAAATCTTAATTTTTGTGATTATTCGTTTGGTCAGTGGTTCTTAAAGTGAGGCTTTCCCAACGGTTTGCGTGATACATATGGAGGTCACAACATAACAGTTCACAGATAAACTAAAATGTTCAAAAACATATTTTAAAAATATATTTTGACCAAATAGAATGCACATATGCTTTCAGATGTGATTTTTGGCGGGTTCATGGTCGTGTATATATTTTTTGTTCTGTGGCTTAACTTGTTTTATTGTCATCATTGCTCTGTTCTCTCAGGAGCGGAGCATCACTCGACTGACGTTTGAACTAGACTAGGAGCCCTTTGGGAAGGAGCGCAACGCTGCTATCAAAAAGCTTGCCTCTGAGGCTGGGGTGACGGCCACCGTACACACATTACACACACTTTATGACCTGCATAAGTGAGTGCTTATGTGGGCATGCATGCATGAGTGTGTGGGTTTCCCATTGTGTTGACATCACAGCTGTTTTCACTTCTTGTAATTCAGTTTGTAATGATAGCTGTTATTTTCTGCAAAGAACAGGTGTTATATTATTCATGTTTGCAGTTGTCCTATATTTCAGTTTGCAAGAATGAAATATGGGACAACCATGTAACAATGATTCTACTCAACCGAATGTTGTTATACTTAGTGTCATTATTCATTGTTGGAAAATAGAACTTTATTCTTCTAATTTTGATCACTTATTTTCCTGCTACATCCATGAAGAGGGAATCATTAGAATTTAATCTAAAAAATATTTATGGTCAAATGCATCCCAGACCACCTCGGAATGTGCTTTGAGTGATCAGACCTTACTGCGTCTTTCTGGTTATTTACACCCGATGCATTTTAAATCAAAGTTTAAACAGGGCCTGAAAGGCTGCTATGGGTATTGTTGACATTTTGTGTGAATTGGTTTCAATTTAAATATATTTATGTAGTCATTTAGCAAATGCTTGTGTATATTTTGCCATTAGAAGCTGAAACAACCCTTACATGAATTATTAGCAAGAACAAATTACATGTGAAGTGAGTGATGCTAGGAATGTGTTAACTGTTTAAGACCCCCCTCCCCACTCCCCAATAATAATTGAGCTGAGCGGAGGGCATCCCCCGATGACATACAAGCGCTTCCAGACCCTTGTGAGCTCCATGCCTCCACCAGAGCATCCTGTGGATAGCCTCACCCAGGCCAGCACGGGCACGTGTGTCACTCCCAGTGCTAGTGGGGGGCGGGAGAACCAGTACAGCGTGCCCCTGTTGCAAGAGCTGGGTTGGTGGAGCACAGGTAAAAACACACCAGCATATGGTTTACATACTGCAGGTTACCGCTGAAATGATTGAACAGTCTATAATCAGTCAGCGTTGCTACAACTGTTTGTATTGCTTCATCTAGCCCTGACAGCCCTGGCACTTAAGGCCCTTTCAGACAGACATGCGCTGCGCTCGCCCATACACGCCTGCGCTCACAGTGTCACTAGGCAACGAGGACGCTACCCAACCGGAGTTTGAAGAACAGACTACAGCTTGCTAAAGGCCCTGCTAAACAATTAATATACATTTTTCTAGCGTTTCTAGCATACAACAAACAAAAAATGTTTTTCAGTGGATCTCTTAGTTAAACCAATATTGTGTTTGTGAACCGTTTGTTTATAATTCAGGATAATATCCAGGATTTGGCATATAAATATTGCGAATTTGAATGTAATAACGGTTTACAAACATAATATTGGTTTAATTAAGAGTGGCTTAAAAATACATTCTTGAAAATAAGTGAAAGATGAAGAAAAATTGACATTACATGCATCATATCACTGCATTTTCCCACATTTTTACTTCCGTGCCTGCCTGGCTGCCTCGTTTCTGTTGGGCATTCGTCACAGCGAGCTACCCACAGCGCAGTCCCCACGCCCGCGCTTTGCGTGGCGCAGCGCAAAACCACCGTTGCGTGTCACAAGCCATAGGAATGAATTGGTTTCAGTGCGCAGTGGTGCCACTGTCGCTTTCAGTCTGAAAGGGCCTTAACCCACCATTCATCCATCCATCCATCCATGGAGGCTGTGTGAACGCTAAAGTGAACACGGTTACAATACTATAATCTTAGCTATTATCTCTCAGTGAAAATAGTCAGGCAGAGCTAAGCTAGTAAAGCTTATGATCTGGAGCCTGGACCTATTACCCAGTTCTATGAATTTAGTTATTAGTGTACTTTAGTGTGTCCTCTCACAGGCTTTGACACAGAGGGCTTGGAGCCTGTTGTATGGCCTGGCGGATGGAGACTGAGACTCTGGCCAGGATATAGAAACACCTAGGCTCCAATTCTTCCACTGTAACGGTTAAGGCTGATATTTAATAATTAAGAATCACAATTAAAGTATTTTACATAATGTTAAAACATGGTCTGACACATCTACTATATTTAATATGGAGATGGGTTTTATCAATTATATGTTCTTAACACACAAATGAATCTGCCACATCACATAGGTGACTATTTTATTTTCTGTAATGTGACAAAATGTAGGCATTGATAGAAACCATTACTTACTGCTAAGCTTGTAAAACACCAATGTTTCTGCAGGACTTTGTCCTGACAACATACTAATGAAATAAGTCACGTCTAACTACTACAACCTACTGCACTCTTGGTTCTGAAAGGAGTTCATGTGCATGCAGTCATGGATTTAAACAAAACACCTATCTCACTAGTTAGTCTGCACCAGTGGAAATTGTTCATAGTATGTGACACCCCTGGGGAAAACTATTGCTGTATACACTGTCCTTTTTACTTAAATGGCTCTATGACTTTCTACCACTAGATAGCACACTAAGTGCACCAGCATTTCAGACCAAAACAAATGCTTCCCACATGCAGGCGTGATTGGCCCTGCAATGAAAAAAACAGAACAGACACGTTCGAGGTGGGGTCATTCTTTGCTCAATCAGGACACAAATACTCTAATACACTATATCTTCATATGAAATAGTTGTTTGCTACTATATCAATATTGTTTAATTAATAGAATAGAATAGAATAGAATAGAACTTTATTAATCCCCCTTAGGAGCAATTCATCCTCTGCATTTAACCCATCCCCGAAGGGAGCAGTGGGCAGCCGCTGTGCAGCGCCCGGGGACCAACTCCAGATTGATGCCAGTGTCTGGTCAACAGCACTGACTGGAGGGTGAACCTGACATGTTTTTCTATAATATTCTATAGAGCACATTTTAAATACATATTATAAAATTAAATATTCACATATTGGTATTTATTAATTCATTATCAGCTCTTATTATTCAAAGGGAGTAACTTAATTATTAAACAATTTATAGACAATTTCTCCCATTTCTTTCAGACACTACTTACCTGTGCTGAATGATTTTTCAGCCAAGTACATCTACGACCCGTAGAATGCTCCGGTGGAGGTGCAGCGGGTCGCGCAGTGCTTCGTTGGTGAGGACTATCCCAAGACCATGGTGAACCACGCAGAGGCCAGTCGGCTCAACATCGAGTGGATGAGACAGATTTATCAGCAGCTGTCGCGATACAGGGACCTCAGTGTTTGTTTGTCTGTCACCTTTTAGCCTTTTGTTTCCACCTGGCCAATCTCTACCTCTCTCACTATCCTTTGTCTTTGTCTTTCTTATAAAACAGACTACTAGAATTGAGACTGGCTCTGCCCGACTATTTCTCTAAACTCAATTTTTGCTTTTATTTATTGATTATAGTCTGGAAACCTTGTTCACTTTAGTGTCCGCATATCCAACCTGCTGGTGGACCAGTGGGGATGGCTAAGTGCATTGACATTGAAGCCAAGCGTTTGTAAATGGTGGTAGAGCTAGATGAGGCGATACGAACCATTGTAGCAATACCAATTGCTTAAAGGCTGTCCGATTGTGGTTTGCGATTGTCCAAAATGAACAAAAGGTCTACTCCCAGTAGGAGGCTACATCTGTAAACAATCCCCAAATGGAGCGTGTCCAGACCCTATTTACAATGTGAATTTTGGGTCTGGCTGAACCATTAAAGGTATAGTCAGCTATATAGCTAATTGTAAGCTAATACACTTTTTTTAATTCACCAAATACAGTATCTAAGAATCTTAATACTTAGGATAGGAACATAAACAAAGTGGCGAACACCGCTCACATCGACAAGGCCGTAGTACTACTCTTTGCTTCACAATGTGTGTCCATGTGTGAAGCGGCGCCACAGAGGGATATTGTTTTGATTTGAAAGCAAAGTTAGCAAGCGTTCTGGAGAATGTCTAACCCTGCCTTGAACGAGAATTACCCTTGTGGTTAAAACGTGAGTTCCAAAAACTGTATGGTTTCTTTAGAAACCCAGCACGTTACTCATTAAGCTTATGCCACTAACAGGTTTGTTGGCAGCGATGCCGTCGGGCCCATTGAAGACTTGAACATCCACGGATGCAGAGCTGCAGCATTGGCTGTTACTGGAAAAAAATATCAAGGGACAAATGGACGAAATGGTGAGAAGCAAAGTAAAGTAAAATATTACACTAGATATTCACTTGGTTTTACATTACCCATTAACTTTCTATATTCTCAGACTGGAAGGAGAACAGGTGGCAGGAGGGAGGAAATTCACAGCCAGGCCCAGGACCAAGCAACAGTAGGCATCAAATAGGCTTCTCTGCATAGATTTAGTTCTAACCTCCTATTCTCGCTTTTGCTCACCCCTGTAGACAGCTGTACGTCCAACAAACAGCATGGAGGAATGGCTCATAAGATCCTTGTCCCACATCAACCAACCAAGGATTTGCTGATGCTCAGCACTCCGGACATCTTAGAAATAACTTCACTATTTCTATAGGCTGGGCTTGGAATGACCTCTGGAAATCACTGTGAATATGTACACACATTAGCTAAATGCTGTTATTGTCTGTTGCCCTTAGCTCATCTGGTACGCAACATGGGAGGCAGCTCTGGAAAGAGGGCATGCGAACAGGAATCTGGCAGAGAAAGACATTGTTCATCTTTTAAGCATAGCACCAGCCAGACATTTGTACGTTTTTGAGATTTGTGAGACTTATCTGTATGATGAATACAAAGCTTTTAGCTGAGGTTACCAGGAACAAAAGTATAGAGGTACTTATCGCTGTAATTCAGATGATGTTGGCACTAACATTTGACCTCCATACAACCAGCTCAAATGTAACCATAAAAATGCATCAGTCACCACAGTAGCCAGAGAAACAAATAGTTTGTTAAAAGCTGTTTTTTGTTTGTTTCAGAAAACCAGGATAGCACTGTGGTGTCATTTTGAGAGGTCTATGATGCATACATTTTCTTAAACAAGTTTAGTCTAAACCTTTTTTTTTAACCATGTCATTTTAACAGTACCCAAATGTACAGTAGGTGGCTTGACCACAAAAGCAATGGTAGGTTTGGAGACCTCTCCATCTCCAAATCTACCAGCATTGAGGAACACTGGGCTAGTGGCTACATTCAGTGTACATTATGTGATATGATCAGCAGTAGCCAACATTGGTGAATGGCACTTTGAATATGAAAATAATTATGGGATCAGGTTCACCTCCATTTTTGTGAATGTGTACACAACCAGCTCATAGTATATGGCATTCCTGATTTTAGATACAAATGTCTCCTCAAACAACAAATAAATTCCCTATGGTTACAGAAAATAATCTACAGTATACTGTTAGTGTATTATGTGTAACTTAATCTATTTTATATAATAATCTGATGTTTTAGATACAGTTGAAGCCTGTGACGGCCCTGTCTTGTTTCAGCAGGCCTCTGGTCTTTAATGGCTGGGTAGGCCCTATTTGGCAAATGAAGTACACCTGGGCATGTCATTCACATATATATATATATATATATACACACACACACATATATATATACACACAAACATACATATATATATATATATATATATATATATATATATGTTTGTGTGTGTGTGTGTTGCTGCACACTGTCTGTGTGACTCTCCTGGCACCACACATGCTGTTGGTTTGTGTCTTAGTTCAGTTAGCATGCAACACGCACCACATATATTCAGTACTCAGTACAGACATTCACACCTCATTCTAGGTTATTCTGTTTGTTGGTTAAGAGTTTGGTTTGTTTGGTTTACGGCCCATGAGCCAGGTTTTAACAAAGCCATAGGTTTCATTTTGTAGGACAAATCTACAGTGGACTTTCTAGAAAGACACATTATCCCTATATCCTCTGGTCATTGCACTCTATATTTAGGTAAGACTAACCTACATGGGACATAGAAAACAAAACAATGCAAAATGCTATGACTCCTTAGATCAACCCTGCTGACCAATTTTATTTTGCTTTTTACCTTTATTATTGAACCCTAGCAGTACAGTAAGATGCCTAATACATTTTTAGCTCTGGGTCCCCATAAAAACCTTAACCCTGATAATTGTCATTGTGTACTGATTTTGTTTTACATGACCAACTTGTTTGTGAATAATGTCACAGAACATTTTCCATGTCAGTCAGTATACTGTATTGGCAGTTGTAGTTTAGTAAGCTGGGACTTTAATTGCTACAATTACAAATGAAGATTTGAAACATTGATCAGCTACTTTAAATCTCATGTGGACCATTATGCAAGTATAACAGTCAAGATTAAGGAACTGTTTTTATCTCGTCTATTTTGGTTTATATACACGTACTTTGTTTGAAACACTTTCCATAATAAAATAATCTTGTGAACCATTTACTTTTCACTACATGTTTGTCAGGATACATGAACAATCACTGTGCAGTTTTTATACAAGCAAGAGCCACCTTTGAGAGTTAGGCTTTACTCTGACTGTTGGATGTCAGTCAGTCAGTCAGTCAGTCAGTCACACACACACCTTGTATTCAATGTGTGAATCCATTGAGTCCTTCGACCGACGTATGACAGATGTTCCAACTTTATTGATATATTGAAATAACATACAAAACATTCACATGAGCACGTTCAATCAGCATTGGTTTTCAGTTAATGCAGAAACAAGTCATACATTTAAATGTTGCATTGAAATGCTAAAATTGCATATACATGTATCAAAATATTTAAAGAAATCTAGAAGACAATTCTAAGTTAGCCCGTCTATGAACACATGCACATCTC
Organism: Forbesichthys papilliferus; assembly: GCA_025399855.1. NCBI lineage: Eukaryota > Metazoa > Chordata > Actinopteri > Percopsiformes > Amblyopsidae > Forbesichthys > Forbesichthys papilliferus. Next base: position 7,036 of record JAODOY010049334.1, on the reverse strand, counting down.
ATAACAGTTTCACTCATACAGAAGGCTGAATTCTCACTATTTGTACATTGATCACATGTTCATACATATTGACCATTAACATAATTAGTTCACTTTCTTACACTTTTCCTAACTGTGGAATAAGGCACATTTACTGTCGCACAATCGGCAAGATAGCAGATGTTTTATTTCTAGGAATAAATCTACCTCATCGAGGTTTACTGCAGCATTTAAACATTTGGTATTTATACGCAAGGCCACAAAGAAATAATACAATAAAATAATGATTGGAATGGTAAATACAGTACAGAATGAAGACCTCAAACCAATAGAGAGATATTTCTTAATGCATTAGATAGCGCAAAGTCTCCATTCGGTATTCAGGAGAGGCTTTTCTGTACAATACCCTATGCCGTATGATTGAGTATCGCACTTGGGGGTGACTGAATATGAGGTGATTCCATAGCCAGTCCGGGGTGCAAACTGTGCCCAAAAGAATGGTGACCCCCCACTTCAAAACACACGCAAAAAAAGTAACACACACAAAAGGAGAAAAGCGTCAAGATGCATGCGGTGGGGGGAGGGGGGCAGTCTGTGAAAACGGTGCATAACGGATACCAGTCTCTTTCCTCGACATGTGTGAGCGTTCTCGCACTGGCTCAGGATGGGGCGACGCACATGAACGTGGCAAGTCCGCCGGCGCCTTTCGCATTGCTCATCCTCCTCCTCCTCCTCACTCAGCCTTGTCCTTCCTCTTGGCCGTGAACGGGACCTTGCTGGCCACCGTAGAGCCCATCGAGGACACGCCCCCAGCCACAGCAGACACGCCCCCTTTGACCAGGCCCACGCCCATTGAGGGCACGGTGGTGACTGCCGACTTGGTGAGCTCCAAGCTCTTGCCGCCCACCCAGGCCACACCCCCCACAGCGGCACCCACGACCCCCTTGGTGACGTTGAAGAGGCCACCAGTCACCCGCCACACCATGCCTGGCTGGGCCACAGCGTGCTCCTTGCTAGGGTCTGCCTCCGCTGCAAGAGACGACGTGCAGGGGGAAGGTACAGTGGGGTACATGGTGAGGCACAAGACTGAATTACAACACAAGGCTCTGTGACGTTCACTTACAGGTCACAGGCCTGGGTATGTGGCTGTCAAACATGGCTCAGACAGTTACTGTGTCGGTGGTACCTATAACCTGAGTGCGATGCAAGATTGTGTGCGTTCACATACATTCAGGTTTAGTAAGGTTAGTGAGTGATGGCATCTGTTCACTTAAATCTCTAAAACAAACAGAACGCCACCCAGTCTAACACTAACACCCTGCTGCACGGATAGCATCATCGTACTTCTCTGAACTAGTGGCCATGATTTTAGGTTACATATTTACTTCAAGAAACTAATTTAATTTGTTGAATGGCCTTTCCTCAACTTTCTGCCATCATATGGCGATTTGAGCTCTTGTTTTCTTTCTTATGATATGGTTCCAACAGGAAACATGGATTTGCTGTGCATTGTAATCCATCTACACTTTCAAAAACCTTTTTTAATTTAGTTTTGAATAGGACCTGTGTTTTAGTGTGTATGAGTGAGTAGATAGTCTGTTATTAGAATATCTTAATATTTAATGTGTAGGCTACCATTAGTGCAGAAATTTTATAATCCTTATAGATAACAGCAAATTTATGTTGAGTACATATCTTCTATTAAACAAACACCTAGTTCCAGAAAGACTATGTCAATCTTCCACTGATGTACAAATAGTTCAGTGGTCAAAACCAAATGTCAGTCAATTTGTAAGTTACCTGTGTTAGTCTCGACCTCCGTGGGTTCAGGGTCATCTCCAGCCATAGTGGTGGTACCAGGCTGGCTTTCTGAGCTTACGTTGTTCACGTTCTAGCACACAGAACATTTATTTTTAAACAAATTTCACCATGATAAAAGGGCTATAGCTAAATGTTGCAGCCCCTAGGCCAAACGTGTAAACGTCCGCATCAGAACGTGTACGGGTATTGGTAATCAAACGTTAAGTAACTGTATTGGTATTAATACTTGCATCAAAGGTTAGGCTTTGAGGTATAGCTGGATAATACTGTTAACTATCACAGTCTGCCCTTGGTAATGTTAGTAGCCTGGTAGCTTTATAGGGCCTTACTCGTAGTAAGATAATGAGTTTTAGATTATATATTATTATAAATATGTATTAATCGTTTGTGGCACATGATTAACCACGTGTTGTGCTTAAAACACCTTTAAATTGTAAACACGCCCTGCAGTTTGCAAAAAAATAAGCTCGATAGACATAATTCCGTGGCACTTCACATGTACGTGGACAAGATAAAAGTTCGGCGGTTACAACGACACAAACACGTACCAGAAGTTTCTGTCACACCCTAACCTAAATTATGCTTAGTTAAAATACTCAGGTTATAACAGATAGCTCTGTAACTTACCTTTACCATCGTTTCTAGTCGTTTATGATGCCAGAGGACGGGACTTGATGTATATTTAGACGCACCCGGTACAGCGCCTGTTTATCCTGTTTTCGCAAAATGTTCACGTAGTGAATTTAATCCTCAGTCAAACTGTAACATTTACTACGTTTGACCTTGTCGTTTTATTTAGCGTGCATAGGCGCAGACACGTGTACAATCGTCGTTGTAAACTTGTCTTTAAGTATAGGGTTTATCTTGTTGTCTCTGCCGACGTGGCGCCAGCGTACACAGAAACGCAGCCCTTGTCTCCGGATCTTGCGTCACACAAACGCGTAAGCATTTCTTTTTTCTTTTTTCTTTTTTCTTCACTGATCCTGTTCGTACAACAGCAGGCAGCGTGGATGTACAACAGCATAATAATTACGCAGGTTATTTAGGCTGCGGTGAAAGCATATGAATACATTCCCTGTATTTTGACGACTACTAAATTCATTTGTAAATGCGATGTGATATCAGCTGCCTGTCCTAGCTAAAGACATTAGCCATTATAAATAACAATGAAATTAGCACCATTGTCTTTTAAATGAATGTCTCCAAGTAAACAATTAAGATATAGATAAAGAATGTAAATAAATGGTTGTTAACATGTCGCGTGGAGAGAATTTGGGGCAAGAAATAGGGGAAACGAGGAAATAATGTCTAGGATACTCATTTTGATCAGCCTGCATGGTACCTTGAAACTCTACAACAATATCAATACGATCAAATCTAACTTATTAGTATAGCCTATTACGTTGGCTATTTGATTGATCCACAACCCTTTCAGTAGCATAATATATTTCTGAATAATGTTATTTTGTGCTGGACAATTTAAATATCCTAATTGGCGAAAGAGTGTAGACTACGCTATATGCAAATAAATTAAATGTACATAAGGGATAGCCTAGCAGCTACTGGGCATGCTCTCTTTGCCGACATCTACAGTAGTTTAAACAGAATACAATATTTTTTCAAAGATCCAACGAATTATAAAAATAAATAAAAACTTTGATGATTTTCCTCTTTGTAACTACAGACTGACTTGTTAAATGGTGATTTATCCTTGTATTTATTAATGCAATTTATTATAATTAGGTAATTTAGCAGACACTTTTATCCAAACCGTCGTATGAGTATTAGAAAAGTGCTATATAAATGCAGTCTACATAAATTCATGTATATTATAGGCTACAGTAGGCTACTCATCAGGGATAGGCAGCCTATGATATGTAACTGGATACATTTGAAATACAAAATTATATTTTGTCATTTGTATAGGGTTGTTGAAAATGGCTTCATATTTTAACTATTATCAATATACTTCAGTGTTTATAATTTGGTAGTTTAAAAATACTATAAAATACTTTCTGTGAGATGTATACATTGTGCAGCCTATGATCCAGTAGCCTGGTGTAACCAGACAAATGCTACATTCATTTGGTGAACAGGGTCTGGGCTCTGGACACGTTCCATTGGGGAATGTTTGCAGTCGCAGCATCCTGGTAGCCTGGCTCCGCCCAACTATGCTCTCAGCCAGAGGTCTTCAACCCTGGTCCTGGGGGAACCCTGCCATGAATGTTTTAGATTTCTCCCTGTGCCAACACACTGGATTGGGTCTTCATCTAGCTCTGCAGAAGCCTAGTAACGACCCATTCATGTGAATATTGTGTGTTGGAGCAGGGAGACATCTAAAACATACAGGGCAGGGGTCCACCAGGACCAGCGTTGAAGACCTGTGCTCTCAGCTAAATTTATTTCACTGAGTTTGAAAACTCTGATCACATTAGCGTTCGCACAGCCACATTACTGGCGGCCCAATCAGCGTGGGTTAGTGAGATGACGTTGAAGTCAAGGGTGTTTCCAAATAGTGGTAGAACGATCAAAACACATGTAGCAACGCCAACTCGTTCAGCGTTGTCTAATAGTTTCAACATTAACCAGAGGTCTACGCTAAGTAGGAGGATATGACTGCGAACACTTCCCAACGGAGCGTGGCCAGACCTTTTCACAAAGTGAATATGGTCTGGTTACACCAGGCTATCCTACTGGGTCTAGACCTCTGATTCATTTTGAAACTATTGGATAAATTTTAACCAAAATCAGCATTGCTACAACTGTTTGTATCGCTTCATCTAGCTCTAACGCAATTTGGAAATGCATGTCAATGCATAGTCATTGCATTTCCCCACTGATCGCAGATTGATCCCTCATCCAGGGTGGCTGTGTCTGTGTGAATGCTTACGTGATCAGGGTTTCCATATTATAATCTCAACGAAAATGTATTTTAGAGCAGTAGCCAAGTAGTCGTACCGTTGTGACGAAAAGAGAGCTGAACCGGAAGGCAAAGCTCTCGATCTTACGGGCAATTTCACCGTTTCCTACCTCACCTATGGTCGTGAAGGGTGGGTCATGACCAAAAGAAGATCACGGGTACAAGCGGCCGAAATGGGTTTTCTCAGAAGGGTGGCTGGCGTCTCCCTTAGAGATAAAATACATTTTGATGTATTTTTGTCTATACCTATACCTAGCAATAAAGTTTATACTAGGGAAAATAAAATTAAAATGTTCTAATAATTCAACACAATCCCTTCATCAATAAAAAGTTATGACTTTTGAAAGTTAAATGTCAAAACGATTATTGGAAGCAAGGTATTACTTTGAAATTCATTATTGAGATTAAGTATTGTTATATTCTACTAATTTACTTAATATATTTTAATGCCGGTCTCATAAAGTGGACTCTACCAATGCTAATTGCACCAACCTCAAGATTAGTTATCAACACATTTTAAATCATGCTATGACCAGCAAAGTTGTGTACACATCAATGCTATGCACCCATGCTAAACGGTGGCTCATATCTAATCAGTAAAAGCCTTATATTTCCAGAACAAAAACGAGCAAAGAACCATCCTGCTTAAGGACACGGACATACGCCATTACAATCAAACTAAGACAATAGTGTTTGTAGCTGAGCTTGGGTCACTTAACAGCTGAGGTGATGTCAGCGAATGATTGTGGTGTCTGGGTTGCCAATTTCATGCCGTAGGACCGTTAAGTTAGTGGTTTTGGTTATTGCATCATGGCTGAAACACTGGCCAGTAAGCCATTTTTTCTTTGCCACTAGCAATTATGCTTCTCCACTGGTTGACGTTGAGCTCTAGTGCTCCTCAAACATCTGCCAAGAAGATGCACATGACCTACTGTACCTGCTGTAATGGTATCACTAAGAATGTGAACATCCACAACCTACATGTCACAATAGCAATTACAACAACATGTTGAATTCAATTAGTAAATCATTTTTATTTGCTTTAATTAGGCTACTCCAACTGTTCAAAATTCAACAAATGGATTGACACTATGTGTCTATTCAACACTCCAACACTGGGAGATGTAGCACACCTCTCTGGACTAGTCTGTGATACTGTATGTGTCTTTAAAGGCAGAGTTAGTTGCTAACTTTGAGCTCAAATCAAAAGAAACTCCCTCAGAATCTCTGCCCCACACAATGAAACGCATTGTGAAGCCAAAGGCATTGTTGTTGTGTACCTTTTTGTTTGTGTGTTCTAATGTATGGAGCCAAGGAGCATGTACAGAGAACGGTAAGACAAGGCGATATCTATGGGAACTTGACAAAAAGTGTATTAGCTCACAGTTATCTTACAATCAGTTTACTGCTGACTACACTCTCCCTTGTGTCCTGCCCATATGGCTGATTCTTTTTTCATTGGTTACGCCTGTTTCTGTGCATTCCTCCCAGACTTGCCCTTTGTTAATTGTCTCCCAGGTGTTTCCTATTGCAATCAACCCTTGTGTTGTAAAGTCTGTGTTCCCCTGTGTTACTTGCTGTCTTGTCATGTTGTCTGTTTAACAGTCTGTTTGTTGGTGCCTTTGGATTACATCACTACCTTTTGGATTGGCCTTTTACTTGTACATTGCCTGACCCTTGCCTGCTTCTGTCCTGGACTACCTGTCTGTCTCTGTTATGACTGCAACATTAAACTTGTTATTAAAAAGTTTAAATATATATTAACAAGTGTAACAATATAGTATATGTATATATGGCAGGTTATGTCATATTCTGTGAGTGAGGTGAACCTCAGTGATACAACCCCTGAGTAATGCAGCTAAACACACAGTCATGATTGATTCTCCTCACCTTGTCCTTCTTGTCATACCTGTTGATCTGTAGGTAGAGGGTTTGTGAAATCCTTGTGAAGCTGGGTGTTGCCGAGGCAACGTTATAGACAAATTCCCTCCAGAGCACCTGGTCTTGTTTGTTAGACTAGAGAGTGGGCATAAAGAAAATAATAATAAATAAAACCTTACACTGAAATATTGCTTTGTCCAGTGAATAGTTTATGCTAAATAGCAGATTACTGCCAACATACATTATATGCAGTATCTATCATATGGGCTGGACGATATGGACCAAAAATAATATCCCAATATATTTAGGTTGAATACCGATGCATGATATATATCAGTATTTTCTATAAAGTGGAAACTGTCAGATTATAAATTATGTTCTTTTATTTATTATCCTTTTTTCTTATTGTTCTATTTACTTAATATGACGTATGTA
>JAODOY010049323.1:0-18912 GCA_025399855.1 Forbesichthys papilliferus | reverse complement strand
GAGACAAGAGAGTCTCTCTCTCTCTCTCTCTCTCTCTCTCTCTCTCTCTCTCTCTCTCTCTCTCTCTCTCAACTTGTGTGGCTTTACCCACCTATACTGTAGGTTTATGACCAGCTAATAGCGAAGCCGTATATGTCAGGTCTGGTCACACTCACACATCTGATCTCGGGAATGTGTTTATGGAGACTTTGAATAACCGTGGTGTGTGTGTGTGTGTGTGTATGTGTGTGCATGTTTGTGTGGGCAGGGAAGAAAGATTTAGAGGTCATGATGTCGTTATGATTCCAGGAAGCCCTCGGACGAATTTCCACCGTAAGCCATTATCCTACGTTTATGCTTTAGCACTTACGCTGTGCTGCCTTCCACTGCATTGATTGTATTGTGTATATACATCCCATTAGGAGGGCCGTTTTGTCTATATCACCTTTCAGACTTCAGAGATATCAGAGAGCGTTGCTACATGCAGATTCATGTATATTTGATCTTTCATTCCTTAAATAGTCAATTAGGTGGTCACTAATGCTGTGCAACTTAAAGGCAGGGTCAGTCACTCGAGAATGCTTGCTAGCTTCGAGCTCAGATCAATGCAATATCTCTCTCACACATTAAAACGCATTGTGAAGCAAAGCGTATAGTACAATGGCTTTGTTGTTGTGAGTGTTGTGTTCACCATTTTTGATTATGTTCCTATTTATGGAGCCAGGGCTGTGTAGAAGTATCTGACTTTTTCAACACGCACAGAGAACGGTAAGCTAGCGAAACTCGAGGAGATATTGGGTGAATTTGTATTAGCTTACAATGGACCTTTCGCCAGAAGCGAGCTAGCCACGTCCATGGGTCAGGACCCAAATGGCTCTGAGCTGACCATAACATTGAAAACAACTTTGATAACATCCATCTAACATTGTGTCATATGTAACAACAATGAGAGACATTGTAAAACAGCAGGATATAGATTCCTGAAATTTGCAGTTTCTCGTTTAAATCTCGTAGCCTACTATTTAATTTAAAAATAAATCAAACCGTTCCTAATGCTGGGTCATATACCGGTACATCCTCACGTTGAATGCCTATCTAGAAAAATAGGCTTACTAGTGATATCATACTTAATCCTACTGTTAAGATAAATACAATTGTTGCTTTAATTTTAGATTTTTTCATTATCAATTAATGAGAAATATTGCCGCAAAGCCTATCAGAATTAAAAACATTAACAGTGAGTTACATTTAAAAACAATATTTTGAGATATTATCATAATTGTAGCTGATGACATAAAATACTTGATGATAGCTATTACAGAAAGCAGTGAAAAACATCCGAAAGACCCGTAGGGTTTAAAGGGTTAAGTGTTGCCTAAATGCAACGTAAGTCTATAACCTGTTACATTCAGCTGAAATATAACTTCACCACATTTTATAAGCTCCACATGACTATTCAGACATACCGATTAGAATAATTATGACAAATATTTCAGCACAACATAACAGATGCATGTTCATGGTAAGCTAAACAAATTAAGCTAAAGAACAATTTGTACATGACACAGAGTCCAGCAGAGACATCAAGTGGCACTCACCCACTGTTGATTGGGCACAGCCAAGGATGTCAGCATGTCAGCCATGGCCCCCAGTATCTGGTCAGTGCGTCCCTGGTTCTTCTGAATAGCCTTCATTCTCTCACAGGGGCTCCTTTTCCCCTCCGTCGCTCTGCCTCACTTTCTCCGGCTTTAACCGATTTACCCCCGCCCTCCTCTCCAAATCCCAGGCTGTTGTAACCGTGGAACCTGGTTTTGCTCTCTCTCTCTCTCTCTCTCTCTCTCTCTCTCTCTCTCTCTCTCTCTCTCTCTCTCTCTCTCGGTTTGTTTGTCTGTCTGTGGTTCTGAGCACCAACGCCACAGCCTGACCCACAAGAACCGTCACGCATGTGAATAGCAGACCTCGCCAGAGGGGCTCGTGTTTGGTCGCAGACCCTCCTCGGGGCCTCCCACTTCTCTGTCCCCTATATCGGAGACAAACACACAGGTGGCTGATCCGTTTATACAGCGCGTCCCCCTGGAAACAGAGGAGAGCAGAAACTCTTGGGCCTCATGTGTGTTACACGGTCTCACCACGAATACTGAAGCAGGGGTGTGTCAGTCATGCTGTGGTATCCTTCTTGAGGACCGGCCATGTTACCCTCCCTCAAATCCGCCTTTCTTATTCTTCATTGGTTAACAAGGGATCGCCACCCCCCAAAACCTCTCCCCTTCTGTTATCCATCTGCTTTTGTTGTTGTGTTTTTCTCCCTCCTTCTCAGTGTCCCCCAACACTGTATGCGCTCTCTTCTCCTTCTGGAACCCTCCGTACGCGATGCTGTCTATCTCTGACCCATCCTCGGTGACACGTGGATTTAGTGAACTGCTGCGGTGCAGCCCCAAATAAGGCATGAGAACACAGGCCACAGAGAACGACTCCCTCTATTTTAAAGACACTGTCACAGATTGGGCACACACAAACACACACACACACATACACACAATGTAGAGTACAGCAGCCAAAACAAGATTTACACCAAGGTACTGTATAAGGACTTGTAACTTATAATGAATGTGTGTTTGTGTATTCATGATCTGGATTCTAAACTAATTGGTTTTAATGGGTGGGCCCCATTCACAACTAAAGGTAATTTAAGACCAGTATTATGCAAACAAGGTACACATTCACGTTACAACAAGCAGCCAAGAAAAAATAATTATTTAAATACTATTTCAAAATGTAAGAACACGCAAACAGTGTCTGTAATACTGAAGTGAAATTAAGAATATCACATAATTATTAGCTTGAACATGTTGTCTCTGTTTACAGCCTTGAACTACTGTGGAAATTATAATGTACTTATCCCTGACCACAATGCACTTGTTTTTACCTGGAAAAATCCAGCAAAATATTTGTGAACAAAACCTCAATATGGTGTTGGCTATTGTGTTAATCTTAGAAGTTTATTGTGAAATAATCCTTTTTAATGTTTGTTGTGCTAAATGCTACTTGATCTGAGAGACATTACATTCAACAACATTATATAGGCTTTAAGAATTCATTACTGAAGTCATCAATCATGTTCATATAACAATCAATACGTATGCAAAAATTAAAGTGATTATAGTAGTATTATTGGTGTAACACCTAATACAAAGCAGACTTACAGGAGTCCTCAACCAACTCCATTTGGTGGTTACTGGGTATTTGATTGTAGACTTAGAAATACTCCCTCTTAACAAATTGTTCTCTTAGTAGAGCTCTTCATGGCAAATTCCTTTTTTTAGTAGGCCTCAAGTCCGGACACACACACACACACACTCACACACACACACACACACACACACACACACACACGCAAGCACTGCACGCAAGTACGTGCACACACACACAAACACGCACGCACGCATACACACGCACACACAAACACACACGCGCACGCAAAAAACGCACACGCGCACACACACACACACACACACACACACACACACACACACACACACACACGCACGTCACACGCCTGCTAGTGTGAATACCCCCCCTCACCAAATCCCCAAATCTGCTGCTTGCCACGAAGCCTGGCTTGGCTCCTTGGAGCAGGATCATATAACTGTTGATTGAGTCTTATGAACTCGTCAGAGCAAGAAGCTGAGTTATGGCTTCGCAGGAGGAGGCTGGGGTATTCACGTAACTGAATATAATGGAGCTGAGCGCACACGTCTCCCAAGCTAACGCCAAGCACTATTGGGATCTAATTTTAGCTCAGCACATGTCTGTCTTTAGAAATACTTAGCTAAAGTTAGTCCAGAGACGCAGTGCGTTTCCAGTAATGTTACCCTCTGCTGGGTATTGTGGTGGTGGGCACAGCCCCCGTGCAGTAACCTTCTTATACTGTATAATTCTGGCAGTGACCCATTACTGAAGTACAATATTCCATAGTGAGAAGTTGTAATAGTATCAGGTTGTGGAAATATGAACAAAATGTTCTGTCATAAAATACTCTATGTCAGAATTGTATTCATTTGTGAAAAAGACACAATCTTGCCCGGGAATATCTGCACAAGCATTTGTTATTGTGACAACTTGTTTCTGGAGCCTACAGCAACAACGTGCCATCTGGAGGTTAGCTTTTGCTGCCCCCATCTGGTCGTGTCTGGTGCTCTATCTCTGCCACAGAACGGCGAGCAAACAAACATGGCTCTTATTTTGAATACAATATATGCGGTGAAACACTGTGATACTCTCCGTCAGTTTATTTGTTTATTTCCTTACTGCAACATCCATTGTATCTCTGCGTCGCTCCACTCTGCCCTTACAATATACTTTCTGCTTTGCATCCCTTTGCCACTAAAAGATTATTTCCTTTTCCTCTGCTTCACTTCCTAATGTGCAATAACTCACGATGTGTCGGAGCTGCCCTTATTTTTAGTCCTTCTGTACCTAAAATGTTTGTTATCGGGCCCCTAATGCAACTCCCCACTCTCTTGGCCATAAATGCAGTCCATCTTAGCCATTTCTAAATATAGCCCCTTTGTGTAGGTCGACAAGACCTACATGTATAGTGAGTAGCTTTATAACCTACTATGGACCTGATTGATCACAGGTTTATAGGCAGGCATTTGGATCAAAAGCAATGGTGTTGCTAGTGGATGAATAATGGCATTTACACTCTGGTTATCACACATAAATTCCCTTCTCGATTTACTCGTCAGGATGAATACAGATATAGCCTAATACTGTTATACATGCAGGCTTAACTTTGAAACACACAATTGGCATTGCAATAAGACGTTAATATGGACAGTAAGTAGAGGGTAGCCTATACAGTGTTTGTCAGATGTAATGTTTGTGTGTTTAACATGCTGTTGGTCTAGATAACACCCTTGTTAACTTGCTGGATTGTTGTGAGTGACGTTTTATACAAAGGCTATAACCGCACTTCACTGTTTGGTCAGAAGAGGGCAGGCTATGCATCTTCACCAACTCCTACACTCTACTGTAATAGTGCTTACCGGTACTCATCAACACTGATTTTAGAATAACCTGATGCTAGATCAACGTGGTTTTAACTTTGTTTATATTTATTTATTTACGTAGCCTAATATTTTTAAGATACAAAAAACAAAAGCAGCTTCCTCAACCCATTTGTATTTAGTATGCCAACTTGTTAGGGTGCGTGTGCGTGTGTGTGTGTGCGTGCGTGTCCGTGTGTGTGTGTGTGTATGTGTGTGTGTGTGTGTAGATGAGTGTGTGTGTGTGTGTGTGTGTGTGTGTGTGCGTGTGTGCATGTGTTTGCTGTCTTTGAAATACATGACAACATGAACATGACATTGTGTTCATCTGTGTCTTCCCCTCACTGGGAATGACTATTTCTAGGGCAAAAAAGCGCCCCGCCCCCCCCCCACGCCTCTCTCTCAACAGCCACACTGGGTCCACGCAGCAGAGGTGGTCCACATCAACATCATCACGTGCAGTGCTGTGACTCAGGCACGCTGCAAACATCTTGGACAGCCAGCGAGTCTTGTTTTGTTGTGGCTCATGGGCAGATCCCGATAAAGTGAGAAGGAGAGAGGAGAGAGGAGAGAGGAGAAGGAGAGAGAAGAGAGGAGAGAGCGCTGCAAGAGAGCAGCAGGAGCTAGCCCAACAGACATGGCAAGCCGGTCACTCCCTAATCCTCAAATCTCCCGTAATCGGGATGAGAGCGGGGCGGGAGCATGCCGTCTGATTTAAGACCGCAGAGTCCATGTTGGGACCTGGGAGGATTGCGGCCGATCCTCTAAGTGGCCAGGAGCAGAGGAGGATGGAGGGAGGGGGTCACGTCCTGCCCATGCAGGACCCACAGGTGGAGAGGAAACCAGCAGAAAGGGGATGCCTTGGCCTCATGGAGACGCTTTAACATTCAGACCACAGAGAGACACACAGAGAAGAGGACAACCCAGCCTGGATTGACTCATTATAGGGTATGTAAAAATGGTGATATTATATATATATATATATTATCCTCATCTTAATATACATGTTTTAATTCTCAGTGAAACGTTATCTTTGATTTCCAGTCTCCGGTTCATTGACACTACACAGACCTCAGCAGTAGACCTATATATACCAAAGGAAGTGGCAGATTGTTTTGTGCCGTGGACCATCAGGCAGGACACAGGACATAGTGGAGTTATAGGAGTCCTCTTTGTAGTGCTGTTTGTTCAGCAGTGGCAGGCGGCGGTGCGAGGGTGTGTGTATGTGCGTGTGTGTGTGTGTGTGCGTGTGTGCGTGTGTGTGTGTGTGTGTGTGTGCGTGTGTGTGTGCGTGGTTCTGATCTCTGCATATTTCTGCGAGGAACAACAGCTCAGGAATGAAAACAGAAGCTCTGTTGGGATTAAATGACAGGAGCAATGTCGTCTTTCTTGTAACAACAAAGAGAGATGCTGACACTTGGCTGTAATGGGTAAGACAGGTGAAGTAATAAGGTGAAGAGCCACCGCAGATTTAGAGGTGAATTCCTCATGCATTGTGTGTGTTGCTCACACAAAAAGAGGCACGCACACACACACACACACACACACAAGTCCTGGATCCTCTGTGTATGGAGAGCGATAGAAGATTACTAAATATAGCAAGTAGGTTGGCAAAATTACTGTAGCGGTTCTTTTTTATACCTGAGGCTAGTATCTGTGGGTTTCAGAAAGCAACCTGAACTGGTCAAACCTAGTATGTATTATACAGTATATTCAACAAATGTAAATAAAGCAACTATTGACCATATAATGCATATACTGTATACTGTATATATACAGTATACTGTATATACACATATATCAACAATGGTCAGTCGTCAACAATATATATATTTTGTACTTTTTATTTGTGGAGCATAAAATCATTTGTCTGCAGTTGTAGCATGTAAACAATTCTGCTTTACATGTTGTATCTAATATCCTGCCAGTCTTGGATCAGGCTCAACAGGAGAGCTGAGGTGAAACCTCTCATCCTCTTTAGGTAACGTCTTGCCTTACAGATCAGAGCCTGCTTAGGTCACCAGGTCTATTTATTGACTGGGTATTTACTTTCTAGAAGCAAGACAGACCATCAGATATGAGATAGATAAAGCATAGTATAACGTTTTTGCATTATTGTTTACATACTTTTCTATTTGGCCATCTAAATAGAGTAAAATAATCATCTATATTACACTGTATGTAATCCTGAGGAGAAATGTAATTGTTGCCAGACACAGCCTACAGTTAATGAAATACATATAATAACTTTATAAATAAGCCCAGAATGTATAATGTGGTGTAAACCAATAACACACAATGATTGAGTGTTATTGGTTCAGAGGGACTCGGAGGTAGCTGATTGTCTGGCACTCCTCTCTACCCATCCCCTTTCAGCGCTCCTAGACCAACTACCATTCCTTCTTCCCCACAGTAGTCAGACATACGTGAGTTGTGAGCGGAGGTGCTAGTTAACACTTGTCCTGGCAGCCCGACAGGATGTGGGTGGAGCCCGGCAGTCCTGCCTCCCAGCTGTGACCCCTGTGCGGGGGGGGGGGGGGGGGAGCGGGGGGTTCCCATGGCGACCGCGTGCACCGACCCGGACTTGGGCGACGGCCCGTCAGAGGACGAGGATGAGGAGCCAGACTGGCACGACTCGGACAGCGTGCTCTCGGACGACTCGGCGTTTCCCGCGTACGAGACGGAGGGTGGTGGCGCCGGTGCGCATGAGGGTGCGGCACGGGCGCTGTACGAGGCGTGCGCCTGGAACGACGGCCACACGCTGCAGGAGATCCTGAAGAGAGGCGTGTCCCAGGAGGACGCCATGGAGCTGGACGTCAATGGCAGGGTGAGACCATTAGAGGAGACTCCTGACGTCTCTGTGAATCAACCCTGGCCTCTCCACCATATTGCTATATTGTGCCCCCAATGGCTTTACCATCAGTTTCACAAAGACAACACTAGCAAATCTAAATATTTTCAAGATGTTAATCCTCATTTCAATTGGAAATGTTCAAATGGCAAATACAGTATTATTACATTATTACTTGTATATGTTCAGAGCACTTTCTAACCCACTAGCCTATCCAATGCACCCAACTTTCACACGTTCAAACGCTCATTCCTCCGTTGCTCTCTATGCAGCATACTGTTGTCAAACACAAATTAGTCCACAAGATTGCATATGAAGACATAACAAAGAGCCTATTGTGCCCTTTCAAAGCACTGCAGTCATGTCCATTATTGAGCCGACAGTCTCCTGATGTCTCCGCCCTGGTCTCGCTTGTCTGTGGGCGGTACAGCCTCCTCATATATTGAACCTAGCATATAATGCTATTTGATTTGTGGCCTCATGTTGTGTGCATCTAACATTCTCACCCATCAGAATGGCTTGATGGTGGCTGTGACGGGCGGCTTTGTAGACATAGTGTACGGGCTGCACGCGTGTCCGCACATAGACATCAACCACCAGGATTATGACGGCAACACGGCTCTCATGATCGCGGCCCAGGCTGGTACTGTACGACGGAACCCGTGGCCGTTAGATCATGGCCTATCTAGTGTGTGACAAAATGTGTTGTTTTTTTCCCCGGTTTGCCATCCTAATCCTGTTTTCTTTCCAACGCAGGATTTACCACCATTCTGAACTACATTCTCAACTACTTCCCTGGCGTGGACACCGAGGTGAGAGATCCCCGGGGCTTTACGGCACTCATCAAAGCCGGCCTCCAGGGCCGTGAAGAATGTGTGTCCGCCCTGCTCATGCATGGTAAGAGTCTAGTCTAGAGGCTCTAGAGGCATGCTTTTTATTGGATACATCTCAAAGGCCAATGTATGGTAAATGGTGCATTTACATAGCTCTTGTCCAACCGCTCAAAGCGCTGTATGATACCCTCACATTCCCCCATTCTCACACACACACACACACACACACACACACACACACACACACACACTGCCATGCATGGCGCCATCAAACCACTGGGGGGCAGTTGGAGTTAGGTGTCTTGCTCAGGGACACCTCGGCACTTGGCCAGGAGGCAATGGGATTCGAGCCAGCCACTATCTGATCACCTGTCACCCAGCTGTGCCCACTGTAAAATATTTGGTGAATTTGATGTGTATTATCTTACAATTAGCTTGAAATTTCTGACTTGACCTTTAATTACTTACTATATGCACCGGCTCTGTTTTCTAGGCAGATTCTTTCCCCACCAACCTACAATCCACTTTTGTCAGATTAGTCAATTATTTATCTTAGCACTTAGCACATCTATTATTTGACAGTAACTGCGATTGTTAATTATCTATTCTCTGTGTTTTATTTCATAAATCACCCATCACTGTGTTTTCGTATATTGGTAGAATTGTTATTTTTACTTATTGGTAGGATTACTAGAAAATAAGTTAATAAATTGTATAAAAAATAGAATACATTTGTATTTTGTTTATATTTTATAATAAGTAGAATTAGCCTATTTGGTTGCTTTGTTATGAATGTGACAACTGCATTCACACAGCCTAAATTGCATGCATGTGTCCAATATCATGGTTAATGTCTGTGTTGCAGCTTCCAACAATGACCACATGGTGGAGTCGTTTAATTGCATTCACATTCACCTTATTCTTCTGCAGTAGACACCAAACACCTCAGTGTCCCAACTCGATCTAGGCATCACCTGAATATGCTCCCTTTGTGTCCAGGTGCAGACATAAACGCAGTAGACCTGGTCCGGGGACGAGGCCTGAAGGAGTGGATCCTGAAGACGGGGCGGTTCGAGACCCTCTGCAGGCTACGGCGGCTGCAGGCCCATCCGATTGCAGAGCAGTTCTGTGAGAGCTACACTCCCGAGTGGCCCGACCTGAAGCCCCTGGTGGCCAAAGCCGCGGCCACCAGGACGGCCAGCCAGAAGCTGGCCCGGCGCATTAAGAACAGCCTCTCCTTCAGCTTCCCCCGGGAGCCCCGGGACAACGGGGTGGTGGACCACATGGTGCGGATCACCACCAGCATACACAGCCCCCTGGTGGCCACTGGCTGCCGCCCCCTCTGCCCTACCAGCCCCCCGGAGATCGGCAAGCGACGGCTGGCCGTTCCCGAGCTGGTGGCCAAGCACGGAAGCAGGGGCCTGGAGGAAGGCTCCGTGTGCCACAGCGACGGTTCCGTCACTACGGCGACGCCGCCGCCGGCCTCTTCCAGCTCTGTGTCCTTGACTTCGTGTTGCCAGGGCGACGGCGGCGGGAGACGCTTCGTTCCGAGCAGCCTGACGCACAGCAACAACAGCGTGTTCCCGTCAGGCTGCGTACCCAAAATAGAGGTGACCAGGTCGTCAGATCCCACTCCGAAGAAGGAGAAGAAGAAAAAGAAGATGCAAAATGGCTACCTTGAGCCGCCCATCTGGAAGTACAAAGAGGCCAAGATGGAGAAGAAGAAAGAGAAGAAGAAAAGGGACGAGCAGTATCAGAAAGACAAAAAAGACAAGAAGTCCAAGAGTAAGTCGGGCAAGAAGTGAAGCAGCGCTCTCTGGGTGTGATGAGCAGGGCACCCGGGTGAACAGTTGTGGATTAAGGCCAATTAGAAGACCATACCTCTCTGTAACACAGTGACAGCCTAACAGCACAGTGCCCATGTCAGAGCATCTTCTGCAAGTGGGACATTTTATTGTATTTGCTCTTTGGCTTTGTGTCACATCATATCAAAGGTGATTTCTTATTGCCACCTCTAACTTTTTAGAATTTAAAGGTCACTAGGAACATTGCTGACAGCAGTCACACTCACAGAATCCATGTTGAGAAACAAATGTGTCTGGGAGGCTCTTCGTCAAACCACAAGGATATTCTGGTTGTAGCTTTTCATTGTTAACTTTCCCTGCATCTTTTTCAAATCAATGATCTGAAATGTCATCAAACTACAGTGCTATCTACAGTAGCAGAGCAATAGTGGGCTGCCTGAGCAAAGAAGTATCCAAAGCAGTCACATAGATAAATCAATACCAATAAAATATCCTGCAATGATACTTTGCAGAATGGCCCGTGTTTTTGAAGTGTGTAATTATCGTTGCACTAACGCTGTGTCTGTGTTGGCCAAAATTACTGAGGTCAGACACTAACACTCACGAGATGTTAGTTATATGTGATTGCTATTATCTGCAAAGAAAACAGTAGACAGGTCAGATAATAAAAACTAGTTACGAGTTATCCATTAAACAGTCTTCTTATTCATCTTAAGTCTTGCATACATCTCTACTCCTCCCCCAAATTGCTCATAGGCTCATATCATTTCTACCCCTCCCACTACATACATACATACATGCACAGTTGTGTGTCTAAACATGAACATTGAGATCGGGAGAATATGGAATACGAAAGGATACGCCAGAAATATGTGCAATATTTACAAGACTGTGTCTGTGTGTCTTTCTATACAAATGGGAGTTTGTTATGCATCTACCTAGCATTTCAGGTACAAATGACAATGGTCTGATATTGCCATACCATTGACTGGATTCATGTAGCAGCCATCTTTAATAGAAGATATAAATGAAAAGTCTGTTATCTGCACAAGAGAGAACATATAATATTTTGTATATAAAGTAATGTAGTAATCCTGCTTAGGCGTTTTTGGTTTTAATACAGTTATAATACATGCAATAACAGCCTACAGCACTTAAAATCGTTCTATGCAAGAAACCTGTTTGGTTCATCATCTGTGTAACATGAAGTGTGAAATTTCATAGAAAATGTCTTTACTGGATTACTACTACAATTAAAGACATTCACCAGTTCCTTAAAGATGTGAACTGTGAATAACAATGGATTATAAACATTATCCAAAATGAAACAATTTTCTAAACCCACTTCCATGTCACAATACTTGTTTAGGTCTAGTGGAGGTAATATGGTTCCACATTAAACGACTCTGATCTTATTAGGAGAGGCTATATATGGCACATTAGATTTAATATAGGAGGATGTTAAGCCTGGCCAGTAATCCTATAAAACAAGAACACATTATTGCATAGTATTGTGTTTACACAGGGTCGAAGGAGGTTAACTTTTGAACACCTGCAGTCATAAGGATGTCAAAGATTATACTATAGTAGATAATAGCATGTTTTAAAATAATTGTTATAACATATTACAATCTTAATGTTTATGAAAAAGAACATAATTGTATTTCCCCCAGTTGCTCTTTTCACACCATGATCAACATGAGATCAACATGATCTCATTATGCACTTTCGTTTTGCTGGAGGGAAACGTGCAATTATAAAGGTTGTATAGTCACAGACCTCCAAGAACACACAGAGCCAAAGTGCTGAGTGAAACTCATATAAGGGCAGGGACAGGACGTTCGGGACTCGGGAGTTTTCGGCCAGTGTGGACCGGCCAGTGGTCAAACTGTTTTTATGTTTACGTTTCTAATGTTTCAACGCCGAAGACCCAAGAAAAAGGTGCGACATCGCAAGTGAGCCGTGCAGCGCTTTGCGAGCTGGCCGCAGGTTGGCTTGTGGGCTCTTTCTGGATACAGACGATTTATAGACTGCTTTGGAGAAAAATACTCTCTATAACTACGTCTAACACACAACATAGTTTCACTAACACAAACGGTGTGTGTAATAAACATTATTGAGACTGCAACCTACTGTAAATTAAATATTCCTATTTGTTCAAATGGCGAAAATAGCGAACTTTTATAAATATTTATTTATATCGGAGTACTTTTCCACTTTTTTTTTTAATTTAAAGAGATTCGCTGGAATGGAATGTATGCTTATAACACTCTAGAAAACAAACGGGCAAGGCTATCTACAAAATAAAATAAACTACTATGCTATTTGTATTTGCAAACAATGTCTCTATGGTTCTTGGGCCGTTTTTCAGTCCCAGTCCGACCCTGTAGAAGGGAGTTATTTCTTTGCAGTACAGCAGTACTGCATGCAGAAAAAAACAGCTTCTCTATAAGCATACTGCGATTACAAAACAAATTAAAACCATGGGAGAATGGGACTGTATCTGCTGCCTTGAGATACAAGAACGCCAAGAAAGATTATACAAATTAGATTATTGGAAATATAAAAAGAAGAAATTATCAAAAAAAGAATGTACTCTCGTTTCTAGAAAACGAGTGAGAGGTCCCAGCTGTCTGCGGCCATAGGCCAAGAGAGATTACAGGGCTGAGAACTCGGCTGGGGAATTTATATTACACACTCTTGAAGACATCTCACACACATCTGGTGTATTGGGTGTTCTCACAGAGAAGACCACTCGAGCTGTAACAGTTCATATATTTGCAAGAAAGAGCAATTGTCTTATTAAAACTGTATGTATGTTAGCATTTTGTCAATTATGAACCCTATACTCACTTGACTCCAGTCTAAGTGTTGGTTATTTTTATAGAATTACAGAATAAAGCATGTATGCCTACGTGACAGAATTGTATAACTATATATGGTTATGGACTGGTTTTAGCCTGTCATGAGACCACCCTCAGTTTATAAACTATAAAAGATTTGTGATATAGCCTAGGCAATTGTTTAGAACATAATGTTACTGTGTTACCTGTCGGTTTTATCGCCCACATATGTTGTTGAAATCTCTTCTAAATTCCTCATAATGCAGTGACACCAGCCTAGAGGGGAAAAGGAAAATGAGAGGTTTGCAAGCAACAGGAAAACCGCTATGAGAACATTCCAGACAGACCCCGTAGAGACAATAAGGGGTGGGACAAAAATTGTATATTTAAAATATGTAATCTTGCTTTGGATCAAAAACTTAACAACATTGTCTCGTACGTATTTAGATATAACTTGTGTGTTGAATGTACGGCCATATGTGAAGTTCTCAAAGCGGAAGACGTCAGGCCATACTCCAAACTCTGTTTCGTGTTTTCGGTTTATCAGTCCTGATTTGGATTGAGATACAGTTTGCTCTGCGCCGTCCCGCTAAAACACGGTTGCCAACGCATTTTGGCACATCGCACATATTTCTGGATTGTCACAAACTCTCTAGATGGGATGAGATTTGTCTTTCGGTATATATAGAGAATTACGAACACATTTTGACAGACATCAATATCGTCGTGCGTAAAATTATCGTGAGTTGTCTGGATAGGCTACAACATGTAATTCGAACCTTTTGGTTCAAAGACATTGGAAAAAAATGAAGTTTCGTCCACATGTTTTAACGTTTGAACATTAAATTACAAGAGGACGCGTACGTTAAAGAAAACGTTGACATGGGAGAAGCGCAGCGCTTGCTTCTGCCACTT
The DNA here is from genome assembly GCA_025399855.1 of Forbesichthys papilliferus. Classification (NCBI taxonomy): domain Eukaryota; kingdom Metazoa; phylum Chordata; class Actinopteri; order Percopsiformes; family Amblyopsidae; genus Forbesichthys; species Forbesichthys papilliferus. Next base: position 4,638 of record JAODOY010049323.1, on the reverse strand, counting down.
TTGTAAAGCGAGCAGAAAACAGGTAATGTATATGCTACTGTAGACTATAATAACAGCAATGTTGTGCGTCCAGATTTTGTAACAATATCCCAAAATCGTGTCCTACCTCTTGAGTCTATAGGCCACGTAGGTTACGTGATAAGAGTTCAGGAGGATCAACAGGTGATCGTTCTAACCAGGCTACGTGGTCTGTGATGAAAAGCAGCATAAGGCAGTTTTGCCATTCCTTAATGGTTTTCTATTGATTTTCCCTATTGCTGTGTATTTGCTCATCACAAAGGACTAATGTGTTTTTGGTTTTTTGTGTGTATTATCTGATATTCTGATGTTCATCACTTATTTGCATTCTTGAAAACAGTGTAGTGTTCATTGTAGACTCATATAGGAAGGGAAATTAATGCATTCCTTCAGGAGAGATTTAAGCATTCTGAAGTAGACCTATTTGCTTAAATCCTTGGGCTGTGGGCTGCAATACATTTATCACATATGCACAAGAGTTGTGTTTGATCTTATTTTTGCTCACATTTAATCTAAGTATTTTCCTTCCACACCACTTCATTCACCAATTGCCTTTTGGTGAGGGAGTCATGATGGAATCCACCTGGACATGCTGCATGTAAAGGATATATGGCGGGCTGTGAACTGTGGCAGTTATCGTTTCCCCACAGGTGTTGCTCTGACTCAGACAACAAACTATTCCCTCATACTATCTTGACCATTTTCAAAGGTTGGGAGTTGAACATTCGAAAAGAAGAGTAGCTCTTAGACATTAAATCTGTCTGAGAACACTAAGCCCAGCATGTGGGTGACATGGTCATTCATTCGGGCATTCAACACAACATGGGAATAGTCAAAACAATGAGTGGATTAAGGTTGATCATTTGTCATATATAGTTATGTGTCTATACACATACATCTATCTATATGATGAATTGTAAAAAGATAATATGTTATGTCCAGAACAGTAGTTTTGAGCCATAGTACTATTATATTTACAATTAGGTAATTTTGTGTATGTTTGCTATAGTATTACAAGGAGCATATGTGTTTAGACATAGTCTCGTAGATTAGATAGATATAAAATCCTTTTTTGTCATTGCACAGATCCATACAATGACATTTAAGGTTTCCCAACATAAGGTGTATTAAGAAGGATAAAAACATACAAAATCTGAGGAAAAACAGAAATAATTTAAAACGTTTCCCTCCATAAATAAGGGAAAGGCGATAATATTTGCAAGTGTTAATATTGTAATAGTTGCTCATGTATGTGGATATTTTCATACGATGTGTGACAGTTGATGACTAGTTAACATCTCAGGTGGATGTTCTGATAACCACCATTTGTTTGTTCTGCTTCTGTACCTTAAAAGCCTACCACTTTCCAGTACACTATCCTGCACAATTAAATAAATAACGTATGTTCTCTGGCCATAGGGGCAAGATAATGCAAATGTGGGTCCCTGTGCACTGCCAACATATACAGTACGTGCATGTTAGTGGTGAAGATAATGGACTTGTATGGAACTCGCCTCACAGAAGCGTACCATAAGGATCTTGATCTAAGAATGTTGTGTCATTAAATAGACTGGTGGTTCCTCTCCATTCTACAGCCTTGTGCAGGGATAAGCAGAACCAATTTAAAGACGTTTACAATGTAAACATTTTGTTCTTGTGTATGTGAGCAGCCATTGAGAACAAGAAATCATAGTACAACAGTAAAGTAAAGTAAAGTACAACAGTAAAGTGGCATTCAATATGTATCGCCAACACGGTACAGTGCAACACAAACTGAAAACAGTTATTGTTAAAGAAGGAATTCTATGGTGATTGTGTGGCAGTCTTACACACATTCTGCTCAAGTATTTTTATACACGTTATTACAACATTAAGCTTATAACAAAACAGGAGGGTTTGAAATACAAAAAAAAGCTACTGAATATTACACACTACACCTCTGTAGGTTTGTAAAGTCCCAATAGAGGTTAGATGTTGCTGTGATTTGTGGTGTGTAAGCTAGTTAGCAAAGCTCTACAAAAACCAAAACCAAACACGTATCATTCTGATGGAATGAGAGATTTGCCTCCCTTCATCAGAGCTTTGCAGATGAGAGGAAGAGATAACAATATATATTTTCCTATGGGTAGCACGTATGTAGCGTTGGAACAGAACACAGACAAGACTAAAGCAGAGAGGAAGTGTGTAGGAGTCTAAAGCAGTTAGTCTACGCTTGAGAATACAAGTGCACCTTTTTCTGCCCAGACCCATGTTAGATAATAATATGTAGATATATATAAGATTAAGCTGTTGTCCCCTGCTGAGTATAAGATCTCGTAGTCGAGTTGTGTTTATGCTAATCCTCCACTGGGCCTCCACATGAAACCACTGCATGTAAACTAGAGGATATTCAAGTTTTTCACTGCAGAGAATTATGTTTTTTCATTTTTTTAACCAGTAATGAAATGTACTCACTCCAAGCTCCATTGAGTCCCATTATTTCTCATATTATGAAAATGATGAGCTAATGCAGTGATCAAATGGAACATTACATTCCAAACCTCAGTGTATATGGACTTATACTTATATATTAAGGTAAGGAAAGTTAATGATGTTTTAGTGATCGATAAGTATCATACTGAATCATCAAGGAACACAGAGACAAACCAAGACAGGTTGCTGTTCTGATTTCTCAGACGCCTCAAACAAACCACTAAACTGTGCCTACATGTTACTTTCCATTATATCATACGTATATATGTAGCCTAACAAATGTGTGAAACAAAAATAGCTTGAGTTTCCATTTTGTATGTGTGTGTGTTTTTTTTCTTTTTTTCTTATGGATTGGCATGTTATGGAGCCATTGGTTATGCTTGTTTGTTTACAGGTACAAAATACTTACTCGCCGAACATGAAATGCTGCATGCACATGCAGTTTATGCAGCATTTCATGTTTGGCGTAGAAATAGCAGTCTTGTGTGAAATAACATGTGACTTCATATTTGCATTGAACTCTTCACCTGTGATGCTGTACACACAGCGTGCACACTTAGGTGTGCTCCAACACTGAGGCACAGCCGAGTCCCTGCTTGCGTGACCCTAGGCAGTGCAGAGCTAAACAATGTGCAGACCCCAAGTCTCGCTAACCGGCCGGGTGTGGTCCCTCAATGGCAGGAAGCATGGCCATCAATATTTACTCTGCGAGCGGGGCAGCCAAACAGCCCGAGAGGCCTGGAGCCTATATAGCACACTGCAAGCCACGTCTCTCTCACACAGACATGCCAGAAATTGGAAACTGAGCTGGTGCAACAGACGCCACTTCCGCATTTGATTTTCTGGCAGCGGGGGGACTTTTACCCTTTATGCAGACTAGAACAACCCAGCGTTCCCTGCAAGTCATTGGGGAGGTTCATGGATTTCACCATAATATTGCCCATTGATTCTCTCTGGGGGTGTTAATGGGTATTTTGAGTGTATGATATTAATAACAAAGCAAAATGTTGTTGGTGACACACCCACTTAAGAGACCGTAAGCTTTCAATTTCTGCTTCCATTGAAATGCCTTACAGCGCTCCATCTTTGTTATTATTCCAGTATCTTTGGAAGCGCGTTGTACGAGCTAAGTGGCCGGACATCATGCCGGTCCAGCAGCATTTCCTTAAGTCCCTCCCACTTCAATTACAGCGCAGGCAGACAGACGGGGCCCTGGCTCTGTGTTGTTGTTAGACCAAACAGCATCCGTCGTCGTCTAGGACGGAATGTGCGGGTGCCTGCCTGGCTGCTGTTGCTGCTGTCATGGGAGACAGTCTGTCCTTGGCAGGTGGCGAATGATGGCTTCCCAGACACAAACAGCTGGGCTCCTCATATAGTCAAGGGATGGCGTTTCGGACCTGACATGCTAACTTACACAGACATGACTTTCTATTAAATTCCCCATGTATTGATAGTTATGGTTAAGTGCCAGCATGGTAGTCGCACTTATCTAAACAAACTAAGCCTTGACTGTGGACATAATGCCTAGTTTCTAAACTGACGTTATTCTATTCTAATATCCTGCCGGTGTGATTTCTGTGTTTTGTGTCACAGAGATGGGGCGCTCAACTCTATTCACAGTGCTGCTGGTTTGGGTGTTACGGTGGAAAGCTGCTGTCCACGCAGGTGAGAGTGCACCGTCAGAAGCACACGCACACACACACACACTGACCCTTTATAGACAGCATGATATACGGACAGACCGTGTTCACTGTAGTAGGAACCATTATACATGTTCCACGCACTCATTAATGCCTACGTGTTAGACTAGTGTTTCAACAGGATGTGTGTGTGTGTATGAGTGTGTGTGTGTGTGTGTGTGTGTAGGGGTCATAATGTTAGACCTACATGTAGAGTCTCAACAGCGTGTGTGTGTGTGTGTGTGCAGGGGTCTTGATGTTAGACCTACATGAAGAGTCTCAACAGTGTGTGTGTGTGCGTGTTGTGTGTGTGTGCGTGTGTGTGTGTGTGTGTGCAGGGGTCTTGATGTTAGACCTACATGAAGAGTCTCAACAGCGTGTGTGTGTGTGTGTGTGTGTGTGCGTGTGTAGGGGTTGTGATGTTAGACCTACATGTAGAGTCCCAACAGTGTGTGTGTGTGTGTGTGTG